>WWET01004544.1:77160-107132 GCA_011038615.1 Limnodynastes dumerilii | reverse complement strand
TTCACGTAAAACGCACGTATTGTTCACTAACGTAAATTTGGCACGCCCACACGTAAGTATTTACGTTTGAAATACGTGAATCACCCATACGTTCTAAAATACGCTACGTGAATGTGCGTATTTTCTGTGGTGCGCATGCGCAGTGCGTACAAATCTGCGAATTTACGTCTCCGCCACGCGTAAATTCGCGGAAATGCGTAGTTCTGGATCTGCCCCATTGTGTTTGGGAGCGTTGCACCAGTACACTACTAGCCGTAACTGGTTGCCATCCCAAGCCTGGATACAGCGTTGATCCGGTATCGCCGGCAGTACAATAGAAAGTCTTGATTCGGAACTACGTTATTGAGTAGTCACTCGCCAGTTATAACCCTCAGGGCTCTAATCAATAGCAAACGTCAATCACAAACCAGTAAAGTATTATCAGCTATTCTTAATAGAGTGATGGAATCATTTCATTCTGCGCAATGGAAGAGATGCTGAAAGATATTGAATTTATGCTTAAGCAGAGTTGTGTTTTATACGGAGCCATTTCTCATTGTCTTCTTAATCACACATAACAGTAACACAGTGAATGTCATTATTCAGCGCTGACAATATGTCACAAAGTACTTATATTTTACATGGAAGGTAATGACGGGAATCAGACGTGATTTCCCCACATCTTCCCAGTCACGTTCATAAGCAGAATATGGAATTTATCAAGTCAGGACCCAGACATTAAACCTATGCTCATACTGGCCGGGGTTCAGAGTTACGTAATTTTCATCTTACATACGTTGTGTTAGGAATTGAGTTACTACGCACGCCGAGTAGCTTATTTACACTCTCTACGTACCATTTCTATCTAAAGACCGAGCTTACACAATCTATGTACAGAAATGGTATGTAGATAGCATAAATAAGCTACTATACATGCGTAGTAACTCAATTCCTAATACAACGTACGTAAGATGAAAACTACGTAACTGTGACTCCAGACCTCTGGGCCAGGGCTGATTCTCATAGATAAAAGTTTGTGTTTGCAGTGTAGACGCCATTAGCGTGCAATGAAGAGAGTCCGCCAAGTATCTGTTATGTGAGTGTATGTACTGATGCCAGTGTTGTGTAGGGGATATGTTTGTAGGTGTCTTAATTGCATATATTTTCAACTCAACATCCCGCTTAACTCGCAACACACTTATACAGGTCCCAGAACATGAGGTGGTGCATGTCCAAATGCGTACACGTCACGACCCCACTCATTGGTGGATACACAGAGCAGAAAAACCAATCATAAAGGCCAATGACGTGCGATTTATGGTTCACTTGGAAGCTGACGCCTTTCCAGAGCTGTGTGAGAAAACTAATTAAACCCATTCACACTTAAGAGCAGTAACACTTTTGAGCAAGGGGCGGGGTTGAGCCCTCCAGTGGGCGTTCCCTCTTAGTCAGTTTACAGTATAGATATTACCACTCTCTGCATCGCCATCTAGATTCCTGTACTTGCTGGGAAAAAGTAGAAAAAACTGACTCACATTGGCCCATTTCATTCCTGTCTTACCCAAAAATGGAAATCAAACTTATAACATCCTCTACGAGGGGCAGGGAACACACTTATCGGAGTCTGGTCCATTCCAATTCCCGACTGTCCATATGAATAGCGATGAGTGCGGATAAGTGTGTACAGTATGCTCATTACATCCAATCCTGGTCATCCAGTGGGGTGAAATCATATTAAAACCTACTTAAAAAGGAGGACACCCGATCAATCATCACCCAACTTACAAGTGATTATACTTACTTACTTCTCCTGATTCTGACATCATGAAGTAACACCTTTGAGGCTAGTATGGTGATGATTAGTAGAATGTGACAGTGACAGGATTGTTTGAGCAAAATTGGGTGTAGATTGGGAGTTGTATCTGTGTAACATTGGACAGTGTGTACATGGATTGGGTGCTGTATCTGCTGTAACATTGGACAGTGTGTACATGGATTGGGTGCTGTATCTGCTGTAACATTATACCCAGCTTTGCATCGTCAATCAGCATCCAATTCTTTTTTGAATGATATTAGTGAAATGACTGTAGAATCAGCGTTTGACATGGACATGAAAATCAAAGACTATCTGCTCTTACAGGAAAGAACCCTTTCATATGCTAAATATTCATTCATCTTTTAGCGACTCATTTTAAATGAAACGGTAATTCTGGAGGTTTCAAAATGCTCTAAACAACCCTGAAGTGCAGAAGGCGCCCGGTCTTTAAAGATCCTTTGAATATAACACAACTTCCTCCATGTTCCTGCTCAGATTCCTCATTTCTCTTTTCTTATTTATGTCTTTATAATGTTCCAAGTCTAATATGCAAAATTATTTTTTAATGACACTACAACAAGACCTGTCCTTGAGCTTCAGCATCATTTTTCTCTATGAAGGATCCCATAAATCGTCTCTGCGGGGTCTTTGGCAGCTCACAAATGGAAATGTTGTTAAAGTGTCCTAAATACAACGGGATATCTTCCAGAGGAGTCGTTAGAGAAATTGATGAGGTCTGTTTTTCCTTATCATGATCTCCGAGGACTCATTATGATGGGAAAGCTGAAGTAAAAGTACATCAGTGATGTAGAGGTGTACAGCGAGAGGAGCGGGTGCTGACCTTTAAATCTTGAGCACAAGAGAAGAACTTTCTACCCTGAATTCATGCGGACGTCCAACAGTTCTGATGCCAATATATATATATTTTTATTTATTCCTTTACTAATTTACTTAGGAGCCTATTTTGAAAATCTTACCGTAACAACAGACATATAGGGCCTGATCCAGACCTACACTCGCTATCGCTAGGACGGCGGGTGTAAGCGTAAGATCGGCTGAAAGGCTGATCTGCGCATGCGCCGGGCAGATGTTGCCCGGCGTCGCTACGGCAACGCCCGATCCATGATCGGGCGTCCGTAGCAGCACCGTAGGGACGCTGAAGTTAGGGTAGCCTTCAGCCGGCGTAAGGAAGGGGCCATACGCCCGCACAGGGGGAGTGTCAGGGAAAGTGGACGCCGATACGCTGTGCTTTAGTAAGTAGGTCTGGATCAGGCCCATAGACACTATAGACATTGTGGGAGATCCAGACCTAAGCGCTTGTTACGTTGCATCGCGTAGCGTATTTACTCTAGCGTGCTTTCTAGGCGCTTCCCTCGCTCGTACGTACTTTGGACATTTTACGCTTGCCAAACCCTATCTAAACTTTACAAAGCGCAACTACTGACGTGCGTAAAGGTTTCACGTATGTAAGTGTCTAATACGCCCATACTGTACGACTTAAATGCCTCACCCCACCTCCGAAGCGTAATTCCGGGTGTCATATGGATGTCATGCCCCTTCGCACATAGTTACGCTGTTGATACGAGGCTGGTACATACGTTCAGAGTGATGTGGCGTAAAATCTGGCGCGTGCATGCGCAGTACATACAAAACAGCGTTTTTATGTCACCGGCTACCGTAAATATGCTTGCGTACGTAGCTCAGGATCTACCCCACAGAATTTACGCCTGGCGGACATGTAAAATCGCGATTTTGTATGTACTGCGCATGCGCACGACAGATGAAACACTACGTAACGTAACTGAGTGTATGGGCCATTCACGTATTTGCGTAAATTCGTGCGCGCGGGCGTGCCAATTTTATGGGAGCCAAAAATACGCTTGAATTACACAATGTAGGCGGGGATTTTTATTTAAAGTGCACAGTATGGGCGTGCTTAGCTGCGTAAGTCCATCTGTGTGCGGACGACAGCGGTTACACGGCCAAAAGTTAAGGTAGGGTTTGAAAAGCGTAAATCGGTCAAAGTACATACATCCAAGGCGTGTGACTAGAGGGAGTGTATAGAAGGTACGCACGCGGAAATACGCTACGCGAGGAAACAGATTGCAAGCGGAGTTCCGGATCTACTCCATTTACCCTGAGTGCTAGACCCCACTAGAGACCTAACAATCACCTACACACAACATAGACCCAACACAACAACAGAGACACAGCACAACCACACAGTCCCCTACACACAACATAGACCCAACACGACAACAGAGACACAGCACAACCACACAGTCCCCTACACACAACATAGACCCAACACAACAACAGAGACACAGCACAACCACACAGTCCCCTACACACAACATAGACCCAACACAACAACAGAGACACAGCACAACCACACAGTCCCCTACACACAACATAGACCCAACACAACAACAGAGACACAGCACAACCACACAGTCCCCTACACACAACATAGACCCAACACAACAACAGAGACACAGCACAACCACACAGTCCCCTACACACAACATAGACCCAACACGACAACAGAGACACAGCACAACCACACAGTCCCCTACACACAACATAGACCCAACACAACAACAGAGACACAGCACAACCACACAGTCCCCTACACACAACATAGACCCAACACAACAACAGAGACACAGCACAACCACACAGTCCCCTACACACAACATAGACCCAACACAACAACAGAGACACAGCACAACCACACAGTCCCCTACACACAACATAGACCCAACACAACAACAGAGACACAGCACAACCACACAGTCCCCTACACACAACATAGACCCAACACGACAACAGAGACACAGCACAACCACACAGTCCCCTACACACAACATAGACCCAACACAACAACAGAGACACAGCACAACCACACAGTCCCCTACACACAACATAGACCCAACACAACAACAGAGACACAGCACAACCACACAGTCCCCTACACACAACATAGACCCAACACAACAACAGAGACACAGCACAACCACACAGTCCCCTACACACAACATAGACCCAACACAACAACAGAGACACAGCACAACCACACAGTCCCCTACACACAACATAGACCCAACACGACAACAGAGACACAGCACAACCACACAGTCCCCTACACACAACATAGACCCAACACAACAACAGAGACACAGCACAACCACACAGTCCCCTACACACAACATAGACCCAACACAACAACAGAGACACAGCACAACCACACAGTCCCCTACACACAACATAGACCCAACACAACAACAGAGACACAGCACAACCACACAGTCCCCTACACACAACATAGACCCAACACAACAACAGAGACACAGCACAACCACACAGTCCCCTACACACAACATAGACCCAACACGACAACAGAGACACAGCACAACCACACAGTCCCCTACACACAACATAGACCCAACACAACAACAGAGACACAGCACAACCACACAGTCCCCTACACACAACATAGACCCAACACAACAACAGAGACACAGCACAACCACACAGTCCCCTACACACAACATAGACCCAACACAACAACAGAGACACAGCACAACCACACAGTCCCCTACACACAACATAGACCCAACACAACAACAGAGACACAGCACAACCACACAGTCCCCTACACACAACATAGACCCAACACGACAACAGAGACACAGCACAACCACACAGTCCCCTACACACAACATAGACCCAACACAACAACAGAGACACAGCACAACCACACAGTCCCCTACACACAACATAGACCCAACACAACAACAGAGACACAGCACAACCACACAGTCCCCTACACACAACATAGACCCAACACAACAACAGAGACACAGCACAACCACACAGTCCCCTACACACAACATAGACCCAACACAACAACAGAGACACAGCACAACCACACAGTCCCCTACACACAACATAGACCCAACACGACAACAGAGACACAGCACAACCACACAGTCCCCTACACACAACATAGACCCAACACAACAACAGAGACACAGCACAACCACACAGTCCCCTACACACAACATAGACCCAACACAACAACAGAGACACAGCACAACCACACAGTCCCCTACACACAACATAGACCCAACACAACAACAGAGACACAGCACAACCACACAGTCCCCTACACACAACATAGACCCAACACAACAACAGAGACACAGCACAACCACACAGTCCCCTACACACAACATAGACCCAACACGACAACAGAGACACAGCACAACCACACAGTCCCCTACACACAACATAGACCCAACACAACAACAGAGACACAGCACAACCACACAGTCCCCTACACACAACATAGACCCAACACAACAACAGAGACACAGCACAACCACACAGTCCCCTACACACAACATAGACCCAACACAACAACAGAGACACAGCACAACCACACAGTCCCCTACACACAACATAGACCCAACACAACAACAGAGACACAGCACAACCACACAGTCCCCTACACACAACATAGACCCAACACGACAACAGAGACACAGCACAACCACACAGTCCCCTACACACAACATAGACCCAACACAACAACAGAGACACAGCACAACCACACAGTCCCCTACACACAACATAGACCCAACACAACAACAGAGACACAGCACAACCACACAGTCCCCTACACACAACATAGACCCAACACAACAACAGAGACACAGCACAACCACACAGTCCCCTACACACAACATAGACCCAACACAACAACAGAGACACAGCACAACCACACAGTCCCCTACACACAACATAGACCCAACACGACAACAGAGACACAGCACAACCACACAGTCCCCTACACACAACATAGACCCAACACAACAACAGAGACACAGCACAACCACACAGTCCCCTACACACAACATAGACCCAACACAACAACAGAGACACAGCACAACCACACAGTCCCCTACACACAACATAGACCCAACACAACAACAGAGACACAGCACAACCACACAGTCCCCTACACACAACATAGACCCAACACAACAACAGAGACACAGCACAACCACACAGTCCCCTACACACAACATAGACCCAACACGACAACAGAGACACAGCACAACCACACAGTCCCCTACACACAACATAGACCCAACACAACAACAGAGACACAGCACAACCACACAGTCCCCTACACACAACATAGACCCAACACAACAACAGAGACACAGCACAACCACACAGTCCCCTACACACAACATAGACCCAACACAACAACAGAGACACAGCACAACCACACAGTCCCCTACACACAACATAGACCCAACACAACAACAGAGACACAGCACAACCACACAGTCCCCTACACACAACATAGACCCAACACGACAACAGAGACACAGCACAACCACACAGTCCCCTACACACAACATAGACCCAACACAACAACAGAGACACAGCACAACCACACAGTCCCCTACACACAACATAGACCCAACACAACAACAGAGACACAGCACAACCACACAGTCCCCTACACACAACATAGACCCAACACAACAACAGAGACACAGCACAACCACACAGTCCCCTACACACAACATAGACCCAACACAACAACAGAGACACAGCACAACCACACAGTCCCCTACACACAACATAGACCCAACACGACAACAGAGACACAGCACAACCACACAGTCCCCTACACACAACATAGACCCAACACAACAACAGAGACACAGCACAACCACACAGTCCCCCTCTGTCACTCCCCTGTTGTTACTTGTCCTGAACCCTACCTTAAAATTCCGGCACCGTTCTGCATCTGCCTGTGTGGAATGGATCTGCTTACCGCCACCTACTTACTTACCTTCATCTGCATGCCATCCCCGCAGTTACCTGTTAATGCCCCCTTCCCTGCATGGAACCCCGTTCCACATGATAGGATTTCTGTTGTGGGGCACCTGGCTATACACATGGTGGATGCAGGAAAATCTCCTGACAGAGGTCAGCGGACTGTATTATTCTAGGAACAGGTTTATGGTTATTAGCAACTTCATTTTTGTACATTAGATTTCCCTTATTTACTCCCCCTGCTCTGGTCTCCTTAGGGGTGCATTTTTCGGCATTGAAAACTTCAATTACATCAAAGCTAATAGCTCTCTAATATAGACATTGCCATAATTTATTTAAGCTCAGGGACACGATGAATTTGTTTTAAATAGAGCAGAGCTATACTCTTCAGCTCCGGGTAATTATTATCAATTAGCATTAATTTGATAGGGGAGATCAATTATGAAATAGCATGGGATCTGTGGAGAATACTAATACTGTGTGTCCCTGTTACTGGTATTCTGAAGCCATCATTAACCTCGATCGTATCGGAGTAACCTACAATTACAAGAGGACGACCCAGCGATCTCCTGCATCTGACCAGTGCAATAAACACGTTCTCATTTTCAGAGTCATTTGTTTTTATTCTGACAAATTTAGAACAATTAGTTTAAGACTCCTTGAAAATACTTAACAACAAAAGAGTCGAATCCAGAATTAGGAAATTCATCTGACTCTATACTCTACGTATATATTAGTCAGCTGCGAATCAGTACTGTGCATGCGCGGAACCAATATTCCCCTTCACAGGTCACAAACTGGAAAAACTCAGAACAATAGACAGAACATCTGCTAAAATCCACCATCTAGCTCTGTGCCCCCCTGTCCATGACAAAACAGACCCCTGCCCCCAAGGTTTGGAGCTTTGTAAACTGCGTCAGTGACTTCCAGTGGAATTTGAAAGAAGAAAAAATAGGAAACTTTTCAAACTGTTCTGTTTTCATCTCCAGTTGATTTGATTTGATTGTTGAAGCCACTGACCACTAGGGGCACCCATTACATATAACATTTGTCACATTCCAAGTTCCATTTTAAAGGGTTTCCCCACAGTATTTTCCCAATATTAACCTCAACTACTGTACACCACAAAGCAGAATGAATGAAAGTCCATCTTCCAGGCTTTGGGTAGTCTAGGGAGTACATAAATTTAGCAGCACAGTAGACAATGGCCACTGAAAAGAAAGAAAGTGTTGACATTGAAACAAACCAACTTCCATCTCCTGCTAGTACATTGTATAAACGGGCCTTGCATTGTGAATGGTTTATATGAACAACATCTCCACTATCATAGTATCATAGAACATCAGATAAGAACCTTTTGTCCATCTAGTCTGCCCTTTCCACTCACCCCCTTCCTGTAGAGCAAATTGTCCTCAAACTTCCTCCAAACCCACCCCCCCTCCAGATATTATACAGAGAACAATTGTCACTCACATCGGTCCCCACCTCTGGAGCCACACTCCCTACCACACACAGACACTAGAGTTACTCTTGTTGGCAACCAAATAACCTACTAGCATGTTTTTTTGGTACGTGGGAGGAAACCGGAGCACCCGGAGGGAAACCCACACAGACACGGGGAGAACATACAAACTCCACTCTATGATAAACAGACCACTGAAATGCTCACAAAATTCTGCTTTACAAATACACTGCTGAACAGAATTGTGCCACCCGTCTGGTCACCTCTAGAGGGGAAGAATGAGGTCAGTTTGAGTTTTTTGGGTGAGTGAAGTATAAATCCTGATGACTGAATCGGATTACACTTAGGACTTACGCTATAAGTGAGCATTATACAATTAGCTTCTGAAATTGACCATAAAATGGACATTGATAGGTGGATGAAAGCAGCTGTAAATAATTAGATTTACAATGATAGGAGTCAGAGAAGTGATAGATTACTGAAAAACTAATTACATTATGACATTGTTTTACATTTATTTCTAGACTGCTCTGATGAAGTTATGGGGTAAAGGTTCATTATCTAATGTGTAAATTGCAATCAATACGTTGATTGACATGGAGCTGACACACAGAGGACACGGATTGCTGTACACAGCATAAGATCTCCCGATGTGACTGACAGCCGTCATCTCTGAATAGAGATCTAAGGTCTGCATCTGTCACTATTCATAAGCCCACGCATCTTACATACCTGGATTATGTTAGTGATGATGAACACGGGTACTATAAGAATCCTGCTTTATGTCTCAATCTCTTGTAATATATTTTATGATTGAGTTATTTGACTTGACAGCTTATGACCCTGCGTTGCTATGTTTCCATTATTTCAGAGGGATATTTACACGTGATCACGTAGATTGCTATGATTACAGTGTAGGTGGATAAATAGCAGGATTTGTTTTCATGGATGGTTTTCCAGTGCTGGGTACAAGTTATAACATAAAACACATGTCTACAATAAACAATATATACAATTTACAGTATCATGCTGCAGTATTAAACCAATGTCATGTTTAATAACGTGTGTCCGATACACTATTATCTGACCATCTATATTGACTACTGCATGGAAAGACACCCGGCCGTTATCCAAAGTATATATTATATGTAAGCATATTAGTACTTCTCTGTTGTACTTTCTCCAAAGCAGAGACTAGAAAGGTAATAGAGGAGCAAAATATGTACAAATGCATTCAGGAAATATAAAAGCTGAGTAAAATCCATACTAATGCCAAAGTAGCAGAGTCTTTCAGAGCGTATTTCACAATCTACGCAAGAAAAAGATACGCAGATTACGTAAAATAATGACTACAAAGCGCTAAACACCGGACATATGTTATACGTCCGGTACTCTGAATACGGCCTAAGTGTGATGGGGTCAGTGGTGTCCAGCTCCTTAAAATACATGGAGCAAATTTACCAAATGAAAATATATATTCTAATATTTATTCTTATGGAAAAGTGGCAATGGATAATGTATAATATAATCTTAATAATGATCCTGGTTTCTGATCATGATGAGATAATGATAATGGAGTCTTGATGATGATGACAGTGGCAGTAATGGAGATTTGGTAATGATTAAGATGACGATAACGACAGTGACAGATTCTTGGTGATGTCAATGATGGAATCTTGGTGACAATGATGAAAACTATGATGACAGTCTTCAGGATACTTCGTCTTTTGGTTTAATCCTGTTAAATTCTGGGCAGATAACATACATACAACAAGTCCATCCTAAGAAATAGGCATTATTATTTCGTATTTCTCGTATATTCTACTTTCCAACGCTCTTGGTTTTGACAGACAGTGTCCAAAATGTTAGACATTGAAAGGGATTTGTCTTAAAGAGGATCCATAAAACGTTAGATTAAGCCTGGGCAGAGGACTTACTTATCGTTAATCCTCTTGTCTAAAAGTTGCTAAGTCTGAATATATTTATATATAAACACAATACGATTTATGGCAAAACTCTAATGAAAACACGTAACATAAACTGATTATGAGAAAAAGGCAATGTTTTGGTATCTTTCTAGCATGGAGAACTCCACACCTAATATATCTAACTTTAACCCTCATAAAGATAAAAATCTAATATCCAAAGTAACAAGAATATGGCTTTATATTATCCTTTCACGACTTTTACAATAAACAGAACAGGGCAATAGGGTTACGATCCCTTTAAAATATAATATATGGACGATCTCTGAAGTCCAGCGTAATGAGACGATAAAGTGAAGACTGTGAAACTCATCCACCCAGTACAGAATTTTTGTGAAAGATATTATAGGCGATTATACTAATCTGTGCAGAAAATCACTAAGATACATGGTGAGTAATCTGATGACAAATGCAGAAAGGAAAACGAGCTTTTAATGCATCACAGGTCTGTCCATGAATCACTCTAATGTGTAGAAGCCGCCTGGGTTGAAATGATTCTTTTTAATATAACTTCTGTTACAAAAATAAAATCCAAGTCTCTCGATTCTAGAGGAAAACAAGGACCCGATGGGAGAGTGCGAGAGATGATTCAGCGCTTGTGGTGCCAGTCACAGAGGTCACGTGGGGCAGAAGGTACGGGGTATAACTATATATAATCACAGAGGACAGACCTGGGAGGGGTAAAAGTGAGACTCAGCAGGATTACAGCTAATTAGGCTGCATAGATTCAGTGCATCCTCATGGACCCTTCATAAACTAATTATAGTCTTATTAGGATGCAAATATGGTTAATGCTTCATCTTATGTTGATGTCATTATTGAATAACAGAAGCTGGGACAACATCTCCAAACCTGATACACTAATCAACCAGTCGTTTAATAAAAAAATGGAGTTAAATATGCAAATATGTACTATATGTTCTAATGCCAATGTCACCCGCCACACAATGCTTTGCTTCAAATGTCACCTGGTGCCCAGCACTCTGCTGCCATTGGATGGTCATGTGTACACATGTGTCTATAGGGGGCAATGTTCCCTGTATCAAGGGTCCTTCTAGTTGCATAGCTGAAGACCTCAGAAAGGTAAGACGAAGATGTTCACAACACGTGCCATTAGAATGTGGCCAATGTCACCAGTCATAGGGGTGTGGCCAATGTCACCAGTCATAGGAATGTGGCCAATGTCACCAGTATGTGTGTCTAATGTGACAAAGCATAAGAGTTGTGGCCAATGTTACCAGGCCTAGGGGTGTGGCCAATGTTACCAGGCCTAGGGGTGTGGTCAATGTTACCAGGCCAAGGGGTGTGGCCAATGTTACCAAGCCTAGGGGTGTGGCCAATGTTACCAGGCCTAAGGGTGTGGTAAATATTATCAGTCATAGGGGTGGGGCCAATGTTACCAGGTCTAGGGGTGTGGCCAGTGTGACCTGTTATAGGGGTGAGGCCAATATTACAAGGCCTAGGGGTGTGGCCAGTGTGAATAGTTATAGGGGTGGGGCCAATGTTATCAGGCCTAGGGGGTGTGGCCAGTGTGACCTGTTTAAGGGGTGGGGCCAATGTTACCAGGCCTAGGGGTGTGGCCAATGTGACCTGCTATAGGGGTGGGGCCAATATTACAAGGCCTAAGGGTGTGGCCAGTGTGACCAGTAATATCGGTGTGGCCACAGCAAATGTGGAGCAAGTCAGAGTGTGGGTGTAGATCCTACCCTTGCCATTTGGCCAATGCATCCATGATACAGCTGTGGTGTCTTCATATATCTAATACTGTACACGTGGTCTTCAAGTGATGCAAATTTGTGTATAAAAGTCTCTAATTGTCCCTGCAAAGATGTGAACCTTCAAATCCCTTTTATCCTCCATATTGGCTGCTCAGTGGTCTTCTCTGCAGCATTGAATGACTTAGCAGTGCTCCTCACAGTGACTGAACAGAATAGAACATTATGGCTTTTATCACTAGGGAACGATGAGCTGCAGCCGGTATTTACTTTATTTACTGTACTTTCTTTTTGTTGTTAAAAACAATGATTTCCAAATATAAAAAAATACCAGATCTCTAAAATCGAACATTTCTCGGTCCTTTATAACATCAAAGCTTCGCTGTTAAGCTGATTAATTCCAGTTCTTGCATCGTCACTTCCAGCAGGACACAAACTTCAACTGTGACGGATAAAACGGAGGCTGCAGAAGGACTGAGACAGATGAGAGAGAGGTTTCCCGGATCACATATTAGCCCAATGTCTCGTCTCTGCCATAAACCACTGACATTGTGTATGACAGATGGGGAGAAGGGACCTTTTTTAGACATTGCATTTATTAATTGAGTTTTTATTTATTAACGTAGGATCTGCAGCGCTGGACGGTATTTCAGCAATCCAATTATTTACCCTCACGCGTCCTCTGTCCCCGTGGCCTATAAAAGTGCTGAAGCCATAATTCTGGCAGCAAAAATCCATTGTTTCCACTTAACAGGATCCTCCACATTATTGTAGCTCAATAGCTCGATAGAGAGTCAAAAGGTGAAGAGTGTAAAACTCGCGTGTTATAAACAAGTCCTCTCCATCAGTTATTTAACCAGATAGGAGCAGGAGCCCAGCGCCTTATACCGGATCGCCACGGTATCTGGCCTTCCTTGCGATGGATTAGAAAACCCCCAAATCCCCCCCCCCCTTCGCGCTCACTCGCAGGGGGCCAGAATTACTAAGCTGCCGGTTTGGAAAAGTGGAGATGTTGCCCATAGCAACCAATCAGATTCTAGCTCTCACTTTCTTATTATATACCAGAGAATGTCAGCTAGAATCTGATTGGTTGCTATGGGCAACATCTCCACTTTTCCAAACCCACAGCTTAGTAAATTTGGCCCAGGGAGTTCTGTGGGACCATTGCTACTCTATGATTTCTGATCCGTCCTCACTTAAAATGGGGGAAAATATCTCCCTTTTCTCAATAGCGCTCAAATACACCCAGACATTGGAAACGTGTGAACAGCCGCAAAGAGCGAGCGTTGTCCCTTCTAGCCATGGCCCCTTCTCAGAAGTCAGGGTCTGGTCCATAATCTAAATTCTAAACTATTTGATGGACCCCGTCCTTAAGCCAGGATTGCCGACTCCGGGAAAGCCATGGATTTCATCAAGGTGGCGGGGCTTAATGATGCCATTTATGCAAATAACGTCATTAAGCCCCGTTCCTGTCAATCACTCCTGTAATCTCTAGTGTTCCAGGGGTGGGAGGGGCTTGATGAAATCATCAAGCCACGCCCATTCCTAGTAACTCTAGGGATTACAAGAGATATTGGTAGCTGGTCGGGACTTAAAGGAGCTTCGACAGCTCTCCCGGGATACCGGGAGACACCCCCCTTTGAAGGTTCTCAGACTGGCAGAAATGTATCAGCAGAAATAATTTCCGGTTATCTGAAATTGCGCACACACTTCGCGAGATATCAAGAAATACAGAGCTTAGTGATGATTTATTCTGAGCATGTCGTAGATCAAATAATCGCTTATTATCGCTTCTGGAACAATTACTGGATGTTCCGCAAATCCATCGTGACCACACACTAGCGATAACTGGGTCAAACCCCTAGGGCTGTGTTCACACCTAGGAAGCTTCTGCTCCTAAGGTGTGGAGTTTTGCGAAATGACCTCCTGCGCATAAGTAGTAGGTAATTTACGTAATCTATGGACCAGTTAAGTATATAGATTGCCTCCGTGCGGCCTTTAAAGACAGTAGTTTAGTAAAAAAGAGGTGGTGTAATGCTGCCTCGGGGAGTGTTTAGGTAGAAGTGGGAGGCAGGAGAAATTTAGATTAGCCGGTTGTGGGGGCCGGTTGACGGGGAGAGGATTGTCCTCTCTTCTTAAGGTGGAAACTACGCACAGATAGTTACGGTAGCCCCAATGGCACACACTTAAGTTCCATAATGTACCTAAAAGGGGGGGCGGGTTTGCAGCAGGGGACGAGTTAGTTGTGGATCTGTCTGCAGATAACTCACTCTTAGGTGTAAATGTGCCCATTGTTCATTATATGATCGGCCCGATAATCACGCTGAGGCTGTGTGGACCTGAGCGATACCAGGTGGAAATGCAAGGGGAAACAAAATGAAATTGTGAAACCAGAACTGAGGTGAAATTCTTGAGGTCGCCTCTTTTTTATAGATAAACATAACGATATGCAGTATGTGAGTTCTATGTGCAAAAGTAAAGTATTTTTCCTGCATGCAAAAGATTTCCAATGAATTCGCTTCCTTTACTTTGCAAAATGGTTTATCCGAGCTGTGCATTTGCACCTGTTTAGCTCTTACTCCCAAACTCAGGATCAGCCCCGCTGGTGTATGGCCAACTTCGGAATATTCCCGGAGACATTTGTTAGTTAGCCAGACAAAGCCATTAGTGATGTGCAAAACTGTACACTATATTCATGCACATTTACCAAATGTCTGTACTAAATGAATCTTAACTCAATCTAATCTGTTTATTTCTGCTCAAGATAAATGAAGCCGTTTCCATAATGTGCAAGATTAAGAGGAGTTGACACTTTTTGCGGTCGTTTACGGAGGGCTCCCCACATTATCTTCCACTGTTTGCACTATGAGACAAGTTGGCTAATCTTTGCAAACTGTTTGCTGAGAGCAAATTAATGATGCATTTGTTTAGCAAAATGCTTTATATTTCCCTGCATTCCAAGCAGATAAGTAGACTGTTAAATCTATTTAGAAATAGTTTATTTGCACTGGAGATGCCAAGTTTGGAAATTGTATGTTTAATTCGTGGTGGGTATCTGCTGACAGCTGCTGAAATGCTAACAGCCTGGATGACAAATGTCCTTTGTACGTGGGACTGGTTACTTAAAGCTGCAATTGTAGAGAAGAGACGCAGTATATTGCAGCCGGCTAGAGATTGCCGCTCTGCAGACGCCCGTTAAACATCATCTCATTTGATGAGGCTAATTTGATTTTTGGTGAAATGGACCATTTTGCAGAGGTGCAAAGGTGAAACAATCTTTGAGTTGTGCTTTCTCGTTGCCATTCAATAGAACAGCATTAGGCAAAGTTTTATAGGTTCACAAATTGCTGAGTTTCTAGTTGCTGATTAATCTAGAAAGACAACAGGCGTTTCCCTGTGTATTGTGTTGGATTTGGAGCACTCTATAGGCCATGGGGGTAACTAGAGGGGTAGCAAACAGTGGAGCTGCCAGAGGAGACGGAGGCCTGTGACAGTCACTCCCCCTGCACTGTAAGACAGGGTACACACTGGGGCTTCAGCCCAGATAATCGTTCAAATCTTTCCAAATATCTAACCAGTGCGCTCTAGTATGAGTGTATGTATAGCTCCATGTATGAGTGTATGTATAGCTCCATGTATGAGTGTATCTATAGCTCCATGTATTAGTGCTTCTTAGGTGCATATATTTAGTAAATTACTACTGCACATGTCATACTGACTATGCAATCTATGTAGCTCTTTAAAGACCACATGTAGATTTAGGAGAAGTAGTGGGGGTGGAGACCTTTAGATTAGGTTGGGGGGGAGCATAGCAATGTCCGTGCGTATTTTCCTTATTGTCAGTCATGTATAAGCAGCAGTCAGTGCCCTCTTATTGATTATCCATGGAAAGTATCTACCAGGGCAGATGGCAGTAATGAAAATGTAATAGTTTAAAATAATACTTTCATTGATATTAAGTTGCCTAAACTCTAACTACTGGCCACTACCCGTCTGGGCCCCAATCCACTGAACAGGCTGGGTGCGGGGGCCACCAATCTGACAGTGAAAACTCCATCAATTATTTAGATCTCAGAGAGTGATGTCGGGAGGTCAGATATGTAAAAGGCGTCTCGGCGTTGGAGATGTGACCTCGTTTCCGGTATCTGCTGCTCCGGTGTTTTATTTCAGCCAAAACAGACGCTGAATCCTCTGCCTGCTGACAGCAATTACAGGAACCAAGCGGCAGAGGCTTTTTCGGAAAGTGATGGGATTTTTTGTGGTGGCAGAGACTCGGTCGGTTAGGGCCGAAGGTCAGAAATGATACAGCAGACATCTCCAGACAGCCGGCAAGCTGGAGGCAGATGGACATTTTCATAAACCTTTTCCATGCTTTGCAAATTCCAACTCTGAAAAAGAGACATGGAAGAACAGCTCGGCCCATCCCGTCTGTGATCTCACACCCTACGTGACCCTGAGGGGGATATTTAACCATCGAGTCTGCAAAACCTGCTGTGTGTTTTGCACATTTCCCGATGGTCTGCACATCACTGTATTTCTACCAATGCGTTTTGGTGTAAAATCATGTTCAAATCATTGAAGTAAATTCTCGCTGAACAAATTGGTCCGTTTATGGTCATTTAGGGTCAACTCTGAGCACAAACGTGAAGGCAGAGCATGTGCAGCAGATGCATTAAGTGTTAAAGAGGGGCGGGGGGCATGTAGCCCAAATACACACAACGGTGAATGTGGATGGCACCCAGTTACAATGCGTAACGTGCGGACGCACTGCTGCTAGACTCAATGATATGCCAAATACATTGCACAAGAGGTTGGTGCCGGGTCATGAAAACTGTTAAAAAAAAGGATTATGAATATTGTGGTCTCTTCATCTGAAATCTTTAAGACAAAGTAAAAATACTGTTTATTAAAAAAAAAATGTATTATATTTTTTTGCACTGTATATTTTTAAAAACTGGCACCCACAAAATACCAAAGCAGCATTTTCAGTAATATATAAACGCATTTACCGCTTCAAATTCCAACACACGGATCAACAAAAGGTCTTTGAGCAGCAGCCCCTGAGACTTACACATGACCTGGTGCAAGGGCAAATGATTTGACATAAAGGGCGAGATTTACTAAACTGCAGGAACGGAAAAGTGGAGGTGTTTCCAACAGCAACCAATCAGATTCTAGCTGACATTCTCTTGTATGAAATAGGAAAGTGAGAGCTACAATCTGATTGGTTGCTATGGGCAACATCTTTACTTTTCCTTTCCCACAGCTTTGTAAATCTGGCCTCTAATCTAGGTGCTTCTAGCGATTTATATTAATCTATATTTTGCCGTAAATACTTCAAGTCAAAAGGTCGAGTGATTCTGCGGAGGTAACTGATCATAAGGTTTTGGGAACAGTAACACCATTATACTGCCCCATACTGTTATCATGTACATAAACATCCCGGCCCTGTGCCTTCAGTGTGATTAGATCTATAAATAAAAACTGCTGAATGGGTCTAATGACCATACTGCTGATACGGAGGTAAGCATTAGCCCGAATGACCTTGAAAGAAGACTGTTGGGTCAAGTCGCCTGGAACTCACTCTACACAGGTGCTATTTTTTGGCAGACTGAATTGCTTGGCATCACCGGAGATCACACCATCAGTGGCCTAAACTCTTCTCTACTTGTTGAATGTCACAACCCGCTGTCCCCATAAAGGAATACCGGGTTTTGGAGAAGATGAGGACAGGACACAAGGGAACCAGTCAATGATTTCTCCATCACTATGATGAAGGCATAAAGGAGGAGACAAGATGCAAACTAATACAAGACCACCATTGCCATACCCAGCAGAAAGAGAATCGCAGCTATTACATGAGGGGGAGCATGAGGATCAGGAAGAAGCAGCGTTTTATAAGAATGGGGCAAATCTCCTTCCATCTCTCTTTAGCATTATAGCGGGGGGGGCGGAGCTGCAAAACAACATCTCTAAACCTGCGTGCTGCATAATTAATGCACAGCCTATTGCAATGTTCTGCATTAAACGTAGTATTCAACAAATCAGCCTTTAGCAATGTGCCATCTCATTGGTTTCCTAAGAACACGAGAGTATAAAGGGCAGCTTTCAGCCAGTGCTGTTAGTTATGTGTTTTATTCCAACCATTACAGACTGATTGCCAAAGCTTCTTATTTTTCAGTTGAACAGTAAAGTAGAGCAGCTCCCTGTAATATAGGAGCAGAGCCAGCACCAAGACTGCCAGGTGCAATATAATACACAATTACTTGTAAATGGCAGGGAAGAAAGAGATGCTGGTACGGGGGAGGGGCTTGATGATGTCAATGATGCAAATACTGATGCTCCACCCACTCTCCATTTATGCTATTTGCTAGGGATGGGCGGGGAAGGAATTGATGATGAAAATGATGTCATCAAATCCCTCCCAAATCACAGTAACACTAGGGGCCAGATTTACTAAGAGGCAAGTTAGGCAGCGATTAGTCGCCAGCGATCGCTGAGATTTTCCATTAGGTTAAATTTGCTATTGAGGCACATTAGAGTCATTGGGCCTGATCCAGACCTATGCTGATGCGCTGTGCTTAGTAAAACATAGCGTATCGGCGTGTACACTCCCCCGATACTCCCCCTGTGCGAGCGTATTTTCCCTCGTTTACGCGGGCTGAAGGCTGCCCTAACTTCATCCAGCCTAAGCAAGGGAAAATACGCTCACACAGGAGCGTATGCCTGCTAACCCCTCCCTCCCTCCCTGCCTCATTAAACTAACTCCCCCCACATTTATTATATCTATTGATGGGGGCACATTTATTATATCTATTGATGGGGGCACATTTATTATATCTATTGATGGGGGCACATTTATTATATCTATTGATGGGGGCACATTTATTATATCTATTGATGGGGGCACATTTATTATATCTATTGATGGGGGCACATTTATTATATCTATTGATGGGGGCACATTTATTATATCTATTGATGGGGGCACATTTATTATATCTATTGATGGGGGCACATTTATTATATCTATTGATGGGGGCACATTTATTATATCTATTGATGGGGGCACATTTATTATATCTATTGATGGGGGCACATTTATTATATCTATTGATGGGGGCACATTTATTATATCTATTGATGGGGGCACATTTATTATATCTATTGATGGGGGCACATTTATTATATCTATTGATGGGGGCACATTTATTATATCTATTGATGGGGGCACATTTATTATATCTATTGATGGGGGCACATTTATTATATCTATTGATGGGGGCACATTTATTATATCTATTGATGGGGGCACATTTATTATATCTATTGATGGGGGCACATTTATTATATCTATTGATGGGGGCACATTTATTATATCTATTGATGGGGGCACATTTATTATATCTATTGATGGGGGCACATTTATTATATCTATTGATGGGGGCACATTTATTATATCTATTGATGGGGGCACATTTATTATATCTATTGATGGGGGCACGTTTATTATATTTATTGATGGGGCACATTTATTATATCTGTTGGTGGGGGCACATTTATTATATCTGTTGATGGGGGCACATTCATTATATCTGTTGATGGGGGCACATTCATTATATCTGTTGATGGGGGCACATTTATTATATCTGTTGATGGGGGCACATTTATTATATCTGTTGATGGGGGCACATTTATTATATCTGTTGATGGGGGCACATTTATTATATCTGTTGATGGGGGCACATTTATTATATCTGTTGATGGGGGCACATTTATTATATCTGTTGATGGGGGCACATTTATTATATCTGTTGATGGGGGCACATTTATTATATCTGTTGATGGGGGCACATTTATTATATCTGTTGATGGAGGCACATTTATTATAGCCATTGATGGGGCACATTTATTATAGCTATTGATGAGGGCACATTTATTATAGCCATTGTTGGGGGCACATTTGTTATAGCTATTGATGGGGGCATATTTATTATAGCTATTGATGGGGGCACAATAATAATAATAAAGTATTTATTGAGCAACACGTTTAGTAAATGTTTGCTGCGGAATGCCATCATTTCTAGTACTATATGCGCTAGCATGCTAAGAGTTGATAGCATGCCGCATTATGCACTTTTTTTGAGTAAAAACACATTTTTTACTTTTTTTTATTATTTTTTTTTTCTTTATTTTCAACATTGTAATTTTTTTGAGAAGTGGCGATTTACATCAAATCATCACTCGCAGCAGGCGCATTTGAATGGAGATTTTCACTTAGTAATTCCGGCAATTCATATATTTTTCATTTCAAAATCACCATGGTGATCTTATAACCAGTCATTTTGAAAAGCACGTATTTTGGGCAATTTTCTGGAGATTTCCAGAATCCAGCGATTGCAAAATGAGCGGGTTCGTTTTTTCAAATCGTTCTTTAGTAAATCCAGCTCTAGGACTTATAAAACTGCAGGGGGCATGACTTGAGGCTATGATTTGCGTTAAAACGCGGCCTCAAGGCCATTGCAGGGGTCTTGCCGTCTCCCCTGGGATTCCGGGAGAAATGCACGAATTTTGGGTAATTTTGGGTAAAATCAGAACACCAAAAAATCTACATTAAATTAAAAGTAAACATAATACATCTTCCTGCTTCTTCCACTCACTATTCATCAATGTCCTGCTACAGGTAGAAAGACAACCCATCTAACAAACAACAGTCCTATGAAAAAAGACAATAATATTTGTTTTTTTGTCAATAATTTACTGACAAAAGCTTAAAAAAAATGAGTGTTCACCATTTTCTTCTACAGGCTGCTATTAATAATTTATGATTCCAGGTTACCATAGAAATTATAGTCACATAGCACAAGATGTAGTGAGCAGTGAGGCTTTAGAAAACATCTCTGAGCTCTATGTATAGTTTGACCAGAAAACTTTGTATTCAAGGGAAAAATCACACACAATGCAGTATGCAGACCATCCAACATGACTTATTCCATTAGGTACTCTGCTCCTGAGCTTCCAATTGCCAGTTACTATGGTAACCACCTTTGTTAAAGTTTTTCAAATCAGTTTATTAATTATAACCATGTGAGACAACTGGAAGCTCAGGAACAGAGTATAATGTACCTAATGGAATGGGTCATGCTGGACAGTATATATGTATATTGTAGGGTAAACGAGGAATAAAAAGACAATTCTTCATTTAGAATTTCCCATTTCTGTATAGAGCGAAAGGCATTTAAAACACAAATTCCTACCCAGACGGTGTTATCATGGTGATACGGTTTCCAGTTACGTCCTGTGTCGCTGTACATAACGCTAAACTGCGTCACCCAATCAGAGCTTTCGTATCTTCCTTGTGTGGCTGCTCCAGTGATATCGTATTTTTCCTTCAGATCAACCTGTAGCCATTGCTGCGCATCAGACTCCAGAGGAGACCAGCCACCGGCTCCTACAACAAGGGACAAAGGACACGGGAATTCAGCATATGACCATGGAGGGATATAACGGACGTATCGCAACGTAACGCAATTCACTGCAAGAGAAAAGAACATTCCACAAATCTAAGGCACAGAAGTCCCTAAAGTCATCTTTTCCCTGCGAATGAACGTGTTCTATGTAATTCATCGAGAATCCTCCGGGATTAATCAGTTGGAGCGAGGGAAACGTACGATTTCTTTTTAAGGACAGTTAAACCGCAATCATGTCCTGCGTTCTGCTGATTTCTCCTTGCGTTCCGTAGATACATCTTAAGACAGGACATGTGACACAATTAACACCGCAACTGCTGGCCAGACTCTGAGTCACCTGACCGGCCAGTACGCTGGTCAGTATCTGTGTGCAGTAAGCAATTCAAAGATATTTCCCTGCATGCAAAGAATGCAATTAACTTAACTACCCCTGCAATCAACATGGTTTAGCCCAGGAGTAATTCATTTCAAGCACTTACTTAATTCTGGATCCAGCCCAATGTCTCTAAACCTATCAGCAATTTGTTTCCTCGTAAACGCCTGATTTGTTCTACGTGTAGCGTAAATCAGTCACCAAAATGCAATGTTAGTAATGAACGCCGGTGATGGATTGCGGGATAAATGGCCGTCCACTTCTGAAAATGTCAGTGCGCCCGTACCTGTCACTCTGACTGAGCGGAATGTGAGGGATAAGGACATTCCATCTGTTTGAGCTACTTTCATCTGCAGATGAAAGACTCTTTGGAGAGCGACAGATTTCTTTGAAAACATTCTTTTTATTTGCCGCATGTCACATGAAGCCGGCAATGCGGACCTGACAATGCTGGATATTTAGAAAATAAATGCAGCCTCTTTTTTTTTTTTACATTTTTATTTTATCGCTAAGTCGCCGATTCATTTCATTGTGTTTACCCATCTGTTAGTTTTCCTCCGGCTCTGAATGTACTGTATTGTCAGAAAAATGATTATGTAAATGTTCTGTCTAAAACAAAAATAGTTCTTACTTTTTATAAAGGAAACCGCTGTAACAAAAAAACAATCAGTACAAAAATAACCCTTAACGGGGTATCCTACACAACCATTAATTACCGTATTTAGAATGTTTTAATTTCATTTAGAAAAACTTGATGCATATTCTCCCAAATCTCCACTGGATTTCTGGAAAGTGAAATCAGAATCCAGAATCCAGCTTTACTTTCTCCCTCAACGCGTTTTGCTGTGAAATGCGTCACAGCCAGAGGCTCTCATGATAGAACGTAAATGACACATTTTTCTTTTCCTTCGGCCCAACAGGAGATGTCACCAATTCTAGGCACATATGTATTAACAGGAATAATTCACAATTGAAAGTTTAATTTTAATATTAGTTGGCAACAGTGTTTATGACTTTTGGATACGCCCCAATGCAATGTAACAGGAGCGGATTACGGAGACAGGAGGTATTGGCGTCTATTACATGTTAGGAAGTCATCCCCATTGTCCTCAGTTACTCTGTGAATGTCAGGTTTTGCTTCACGGTTCATGAGATCGAAGATGGACAAAGAAAGAAAATAGTAACAGCGCTGACAGATTCAGAGCCACTTAGACGGAAGAAAATAAAGAACGATATGACAAGACTCAGGATAATAGTAACAGAGGACAGGATCCAGCGTGTGATAAGAGGAAATCAGGGGGAATGTTACATCTGGGAAAAACCATAATCCATGTCAGGGGGGAAAGTCATTTTATTCTTTGCATGCAGGGAGAATACTTTGCTTATTGCACACAGATAGTAACCAGCATTACTATTACATTGATATTTATACCTCTCATCTCTAATACTATTATATTATTATATTATTACACAGATACTGACCAGCATTACTATTACATTGATATTTATACCTCTCATCTCTAATACTATTATATTATTATATTATTACACAGATACTGACCAGCATTACTATTACATTGCTATTTATACCTCTCATCTCTAATACTATTATATTATTATATTATTACACAGATACTGACCAGCATTACTATTACATTGCTATTTATACCTCTCATCTCTAATACTATTATATTATTATATTATTACACAGATACTGACCAGCATTACTATTACATTGCTATTTATACCTCTCATCTCTAATACTATTATATTATTATATTATTACACAGATACTGACCAGCATTACTATTACATTGCTATTTATACCTCTCATCTCTAATACTATTATATTATTATATTATTACACAGATACTGACCAGCATTACTATTACATTGCTATTTATACCTCTCATCTCTAATACTATTATATTATTATATTATTACACAGATACTGACCAGCATTACTATTACATTGCTATTTATACCTCTCATCTCTAATACTATTATATTATTATATTATTACACAGATACTGACCAGCATTACTATTACATTGCTATTTATACCTCTCATCTCTAATACTATTATATTATTATATTATTACACAGATACTGACCAGCATTACTATTACATTGCTATTTATACCTCTCATCTCTAATACTATTATATTATTATATTATTACACAGATACTGACCAGCATTACTATTACATTGCTATTTATACCTCTCATCTCTAATACTATTATATTATTATATTATTACACAGATACTGACCAGCATTACTATTACATTGCTATTTATACCTCTCATCTCTAATACTATTATATTATTATATTATTACACAGATACTGACCAGCATTACTATTACATTGCTATTTATACCTCTCATCTCTAATACTATTATATTATTATATTATTACACAGATACTGACCAGCATTACTATTACATTGCTATTTATACCTCTCATCTCTAATACTATTATATTATTATATTATTACACAGATACTGACCAGCATTACTATTACATTGCTATTTATACCTCTCATCTCTAATACTATTATATTATTATATTATTACACAGATACTGACCAGCATTACTATTACATTGCTATTTATACCTCTCATCTCTAATACTATTATATTATTATATTATTACACAGATACTGACCAGCATTACTATTACATTGCTATTTATACCTCTCATCTCTAATACTATTATATTATTATATTATTACACAGATACTGACCAGCATTACTATTACATTGCTATTTATACCTCTCATCTCTAATACTATTATATTATTATATTATTACACAGATACTGACCAGCATTACTATTACATTGCTATTTATACCTCTCATCTCTAATACTATTATATTATTATATTATTACACAGATACTGACCAGCATTACTATTACATTGCTATTTATACCTCTCATCTCTAATACTATTATATTATTATATTATTACACAGATACTGACCAGCATTACTATTACATTGCTATTTATACCTCTCATCTCTAATACTATTATATTATTATATTATTACACAGATACTGACCAGCATTACTATTACATTGCTATTTATACCTCTCATCTCTAATACTATTATATTATTATATTATTACACAGATACTGACCAGCATTACTATTACATTGCTATTTATACCTCTCATCTCTAATACTATTATATTATTATATTATTACACAGATACTGACCAGCATTACTATTACATTGCTATTTATACCTCTCATCTCTAATACTATTATATTATTATATTATTACACAGATACTGACCAGCATTACTATTACATTGCTATTTATACCTCTCATCTCTAATACTATTATATTATTATATTATTACACAGATACTGACCAGCATTACTATTACATTGCTATTTATACCTCTCATCTCTAATACTATTATATTATTATATTATTACACAGATACTGACCAGCATTACTATTACATTGCTATTTATACCTCTCATCTCTAATACTATTATATTATTATATTATTACACAGATACTGACCAGCATTACTATTACATTGCTATTTATACCTCTCATCTCTAATACTATTATATTATTATATTATTACACAGATACTGACCAGCATTACTATTACATTGCTATTTATACCTCTCATCTCTAATACTATTATATTATTATATTATTACACAGATACTGACCAGCATTACTATTACATTGCTATTTATACCTCTCATCTCTAATACTATTATATTATTATATTATTACACAGATACTGACCAGCATTACTATTACATTGCTATTTATACCTCTCATCTCTAATACTATTATATTATTATATTATTACACAGATACTGACCAGCATTACTATTACATTGCTATTTATACCTCTCATCTCTAATACTATTATATTATTATATTATTACACAGATACTGACCAGCATTACTATTACATTGCTATTTATACCTCTCATCTCTAATACTATTATATTATTATATTATTACACAGATACTGACCAGCATTACTATTACATTGCTATTTATACCTCTCATCTCTAATACTATTATATTATTATATTATTACACAGATACTGACCAGCATTACTATTACATTGCTATTTATACCTCTCATCTCTAATACTATTATATTATTATATTATTACACAGATACTGACCAGCATTACTATTACATTGCTATTTATACCTCTCATCTCTAATACTATTATATTATTATATTATTACACAGATACTGACCAGCATTACTATTACATTGCTATTTATACCTCTCATCTCTAATACTATTATATTATTATATTATTACACAGATACTGACCAGCATTACTATTACATTGCTATTTATACCTCTCATCTCTAATACTATTATATTATTATATTATTACACAGATACTGACCAGCATTACTATTACATTGCTATTTATACCTCTCATCTCTAATACTATTATATTATTATATTATTACACAGATACTGACCAGCATTACTATTACATTGCTATTTATACCTCTCATCTCTAATACTATTATATTATTATATTATTACACAGATACTGACCAGCATTACTATTACATTGCTATTTATACCTCTCATCTCTAATACTATTATATTATTATATTATTACACAGATACTGACCAGCATTACTATTACATTGCTATTTATACCTCTCATCTCTAATACTATTATATTATTATATTATTACACAGATACTGACCAGCATTACTATTACATATGCCCTGCCCTGCCGCGTTAAAGCCACGAAAACCCAGGAAATTCAGTGGTGATGTAAAAGCATCCGACCCGGGAATTTCCCAGGTTTTTGTGCGATTAAAAGCTGTCTTTTGACCTCTCCTCCCGCATGCTGATGCTTGTAGCACTACAAGCATCAGCATGCCCTGCCGCGTTAAAGCCACGAAAACCCAGGAAATTCAGTGGTGATGTAAAAGCATCCGACCCGGGAATTTCCCAGGTTTTTGTGCGATTAAAAGCTGTCTTTTGACCCGGCATCTCCTCCCGGGTTTTTCTGAGTTGGTGATGTGAAAGAGGCATTAGAGTTCAGGAAGCTTCACCTCTCAACTCTTATCTTCCTCCCGTAGTTTTTTGCACCTTCGTGCTATTAGTCAATCCATCCTGACCATACACAATTATCATGTGATCGGGCCAATAATCGCCGTAGCGCATGGTCAGGATAATTATTCGGACCAGAGATGCGATTTTTTGATATTCTGTCATGCTTAAATTCAATCTTATATAATGTGTAAATGATAGGAGAGGTGAATGGCACCGATAACGGGACCTTTCCCTGGCAGGAAATCGTCCTGTCTATCCAGGGCCGGATTGAGGGCCATGTGGGCCTGGGGTTGAAAATGATCAAGGGCCCACAATATATAGTATGCTGTGGAGGAGGACGTCAGTCCCTGACATTCATCCTAATGTGCTTCTAGAGGAGGCCTGGAGAGCTGCAGTGTATGGGGCCTATTATCAGCTAGAGGCCTGGGACTGTGGTCCCATTAGCCCCATTGATAATCTGGCCCTGCGTCTATCAGCCCACCTCCTGCTGCGATAGATAATTGCCCTGTGTATGACCAGCTTTCCACCCATAACTCCCAACATTCAGAATCCTGAAAGCAGGACAAAATAAGCTCCTCCCCCATTTCCGATTAACTCCACCCAGCTCCACCCTCTGCAGGACGTGAATTGGGACAGTCTCACCGATACAGGGAGAGTTGGTAGATATGCACATAGTTTATACTGATACATTATTTGGCTACATGGACACATTATATTGTCAATGTTTACTAATACAATACTTTGATTGGTTTACACAGTAATTATATTGTTTCATTCCTTCAGATACAATACTTTGATTGGTTTACACAGTAATTATATTGTTGTGATACAATACTTCGATTGGTTTACACAGAGGCTTCATATGGTTTCATTCCTTCAGATACAATACTTTGATTGGTTTACACAGTAATTATATTGTTTCATCCCTTCAGATACAATACTTTGATTGGTTTACACAGTAATTATATTGTTTCATCCCTTCAGATACAATACTTTGATTGGTTTACTCAGTAATTATATTGTTTTGTTTTTTTCTGATATATTACTCTGTTTCAAGTTCTCCTTTTACACCTTTTATTTCAAATTTTTAATTAGAAAGTTGAGTTATTTTTGTTAGAATCCCCTCAGGCCTTATAACAACTTATAGTTTTGCAAGCAAGGTGTAACAGATGGCTTCAAGTGTACATTTAAATAAAAAAGGCAACAATCAAACAATAAGAAAGTTACACCAAAATATAATTATAATTCCACAGCAATGTCATTAAAACAAAGTAAAACCCAAAAAGCAAACAGCAAAAAACCCCATGAGCCAACACCCCCACCTGCTGGGACCACCCCCCCACCTTCTATATGGCCGCTAGCCAGGGCTTAATATTACAACATATTTATAGGACAAAGGTGGAAAAGAGTCCTTAAAACAAAAAACACAAACACAGTTTTAAGGTATTGGCCATATGCCTCATTCTTCTATGTATTTATTTATTAACATTTTTATATAGCGAAATCAGATTACACAGCGATTTCCAGAGAATATTTCACATTAGTCACTGTAACATTGTAGTTACATTGGGCCTGATCCAGAGCTATGGCCGCCGTCGCTAGTACGGCGGCCGTAGCTGTGTAATGCGCATGCGCCGGGCAGATGTTGCCCGGCGTCACTATGGAAACGCCCGATCGTAGGGAGAGTTAATACGCTCCTCGGCGTTAGGGAGAGTTAATACGCTCCTACAAGGGGGAGTGTCGGGCCAGAGCAGCGATGTTACGCTGAGCGCTACAGCGCTCAGTGTAACATCGTAGCTCTGAAACAGGCCCATTGTAACATCCCTAACACACACACACACACACACACATTAGGGCTAATTTATTCAGCAGCCAGTTAACCATCCAGCATATTTTTTTAGGAGTATGGGAGGAAACTGGAGCACCTGCAGGAAACCCACACAGACACAGGGAGAACATACACACTCCACACAGATAAGGCCTAGTCCGGGAACTGAACTCATGACCTCAGCGCTGTGACACACAATGCTACTCACTGTGCCACCGTGCTGCTCCATAATCTTTTTCTATGTAAATCCCTTTGTAGGGGGCTATGAACACCTTATAGTGACCCTATAGAGAGCTTCAGGGGGAACTGACCGCTGTTCTGTGCTCGCAGACCCCCCCCCATCCCGGCAGCTCCTGCTCATGTGCCGCTCTGTTCATTTGTGAATAGAACCAGGTCCTCGGACCTGTC
>WWET01004544.1:56418-71452 GCA_011038615.1 Limnodynastes dumerilii | reverse complement strand
GATATAACCAGGTACAGGAGGGAGAGGGGGATATGATAGAAGGGATATAACCAGGTACAGGAGGGAGAGGGGGATATGATAGAAGGGATATAACCAGGTATAGGAGGGAGAGGGGGATATGATAGAAGGATATAACCAAGTACAGGAGGGAGAGGGGGATATAGTAGAGGGATATGACCAGGTACAGGAGGAAGAGGGGGATATGATAGAAGGGATATAACCAGGTACAGGAGGGAGAGGGGGATATGATAGAGGGATATAACCAGGTACAGGAGGGAGAGGGGAAAATTCAAGACGATGAGTAAATACAATGTGTTCCCTGACACTCCTCAAACCCATGTAAAATATCCATCCTATTGATCTGACGGCGTCTTTGTCCTCCTACATTGAGAGTCTGTCTTTGATTATTACAGAAGATGATTTGCGCTGTTACAATGTACCTCTGAAGTCTCTTTTGTCTTGGTGCTGATTCTATTGATGTCACAAAGGTCAAAAAAGACAAAACTAAAGTATAAACTGACCATAAACATCCACTTCACGGCCCTTTGTGCATCACTTCCAATCAGCCAGAATATTTTCTCATTGAACGTTAATTAATTCCCGGAACACGTCTGTCATGTCCACACGCCTCGCTCGTTGCCTCCTTATGTATCTGACAACAGGTAACCTCGTCCATTACCAGCCGGCGTGATTATCTACTACCGAGCCAAGAGGGGTGACTGCCGACCGCAGTGCTGATAATGCATTATTAGCAGAGACATTAGCTCTGGTGCAGCTTCCTGTCTGAGCGCTGGCAAAATGCTCCGAGACCCTTCGAGGTGTCTATAGTCAGGAAGAAATTAAGCCCAGCGGTCAGATAGATTTCTCAAGCAAACAGCCAGGTTTGGCTCCGTGTCCACAGCGCTCATTAGCGACGAGATTCAGGCCGTCTCCTTATTATGGCTTAGAGATAAGAGGCAAGAAAACATTGCGTTCCCAGCGCCACAGAACTCTCCCAAATAATGAAGTCTGCGCATACGCGTCAACGTATCTATAATGCGAGGAGAATTATCCGTAGTCTGACACGTAAGGGAATGTTAATGCGTCTCGCTGTGCGCCAGGCTGCAAAAACGCAAAGAAAACACGGTAAAACTCAACACAAAAATGTCTCATTATTTTCCCACTCTGTCGCTGCCGTAATAGATGGTAATCAGTGCACGTTACAAGGATGGGAATTCAATGGGCCCAATGCAGAGGGGAGCACGAAGAGGCATTTGGAATGCGGGCTGCTTACGATCCAATAGTGCGCAGAATGTTGTCCATTAGATTGCAGCCAATTACAACATGTAACATGCAGACACAGAGGAGAAAAGGTCAAGCAGCTCTGTGCTCAGACTCGCTGCACACGAGCAGGATAGCAGAGTATTGTAACATTACACACAGTTATGCATAGTGCAGACACTTCTATTGTAACAATATGAACGCATTAAAACCAGGGCCGGATTGGCCGTAGGACTTACAGGGAATTTTCCCGGTAGGCTGGTGGCCTCTGCAGGCTACTCAGCAGCTACTATTTTACCTGAAGAAGATGGATGTTGGCTGTCATGGGTGGTAGTTACTAAAATGATGTCTGTACAGAACAGAGATCGATAGAATGTTGTATGTATTGTGAGGTGGTCACTAGGATGCTGTATGTAGCAGGCGGTGGTCACTAGGATGCTGTAAGTTGCAGGCGGTGGTCACTAGGATGCTGTATGAATTGGATGGTGAACACTAGGATGCTGTATGTATTGTGAGGTGGTTACTAGGATGCTGTATGTATTGTGAGGTGGTCACTAGGATGCTGTATGTATTGTGAGGTGGTTACTAGGATGCTGTATGTATTGTGGGGTGGTCACTAGGATGCTGTATGTATTGAGTGGTGGTCACTAGGATGCTGTATGTATTAAGTGGTGGTCACTAGGATGCTGTATGTTTCGGGTGGTGGTCACTGGGATGGCAGTGACTACCTGCCTTGCATAGAGGTCACTATAAATCTCTTTATATGAATGTGAAATGCTTGTCAGTATGTTCTTTATTCTGTACTAATATGTATTGTGTGGTGGTCACTAGGATGCTGTATGTATTGTGAGGTGGTAACTAGGATGCTGTATATTTTGGGTGGTGGCAGTGACTTCCAGCATTGCATAGTGGTCACTATACTTCTCTCTATCGGGTTGTGAAATATTAGTCAGTAGATGTTGTCTTTGCTTGTAACTCTTTTACATAACACACATAATTGGTGATACATACCCCTGCCTCCATGCCATGTATATGCACTGCTTTTATCATATATTTCTTTATTTTGTACTAATCCAGTTTACATATTCTTTTGACTCCGCCACTAGTGATCTCACCACATGTGGCCTCTAGCAGATATTTTTCCAGGGTCACTTGAAGTTATCAATCCGCCCTGATTAAAACTATGAAAACATTCTTCCTGTGTGTAGAGACGATGTGACACAGACTGAATACATCGCCAGTGATTCGGACCCTTTGTAACGTGGTTAAAGTGTCACAACCTAACGCAAGGGAAAGAAACTGATCACAGATGGTCCCCCTGGACTTAGACAGGACCTGGGGCTGATGCAAATGTTTGGATGTAAACAGCCCTTTGTTACGTCTGTGATCGGCTCCGGATTGGATGTGTACACTGACTACGTCCCTCCACCGCTTCCCTTCAACACGCCCCTCAGAACAAAAAGACAAAAAGCACAACAGCAGCTGCTAGAGATGGATTTACACAGCCCGACCGGTGGTGTAACTACTAACAACCCAAATAATAATAATAATGATAACACAGGCCCCGATTCACACATAAGAAACTCCGGCTTCTTAGGTGCGTGAGTTTGCGAATATAACTACTGCAAAATCGCAGTATTACATGTATGCAATCTCCGTACCAGTAACTATGTACTACCGCACGGAGTAGTTTAGTGAGGAAGCAGCGGGGTAGTGCCACCTAGGGGAGTGTTTAGGTAGAAGTGGGAGGGATTTAGATTAGCCGGGGAGGGCGGGGGCAGGGAAGTAGACTAGCTGGAGAAGGGGGGGGAGGTCCGTGCATAGTTTCAACTAAGATGAGGTAGCCCTATGGCAGTCTTAAGTGCCATAAGATACCTGAAAAAGGGGGGGCAGGTTAGGGGCACGACGGGTAAATTAGGTGCAGTTTTGTCCGCACCTCACTCACACTTAGGTGTAAATATATTCCACAATCCCTGCATCTAAGCTGGAAGCTGCCGCTGCTCTTCGTCACTTTCCATACATTGGCTTGGAATATAAGGACGAGAGTTAGTTGTTCGCAGTAGTTGTAACAATTCTTTTGTCACTTTTTATCTTTCTCTCTGGTGAATTCTCTAATGTGAAGGTATTTTTAGAAATGAAAGGCATTTGGGAGGTGACTTTTAGACCACATCTTATTAGTGTCTTTTCCAAGGGAACCCGTAGCCGCAGGAGTGTCTTTTCCAAGGGAACCCGTCAGATAGCCGCAGGGGAGAGCGGATTAGCTTTAGCTGCTTCTCTTGGAATTTAAAGAAGAAGGATCATTAGAGGAGATTTTTATGTTAGTGACAGAAACTTAAACACATATCGGCTCGTTCATTTCACTAGTGTCTCCCTGCATGGTAGACATTGCTATTCTGATGGTGTATGGCTTAAACATAAAATGTATACTGTTTATCTGCAAAATAGCCATAAAAAGCAAGTTCAAAGCACAGGGAAACAGCGGGGTATTGGTAATAAACAGCAAGTTTAGCAATCTACCAGATATCTGCAAAAAATATCAAATGTCAACGTTCTTAAGAGCCAGTCCCCTCCACTAATTGTCCTTTTACATTTTGCCTCCAAAATCATAGATAAACAGGGAGTTTACAAACTCACAATTCATTTTCTAAACATTACAGGCGTATTCATCCGTTTTATAAAAGCACGCACGTAGCAAGCCTACACCCACCAACACCCACCAACACCCACCAACATCCACCAACACACACCAACACCCACCATAGAGCACCTCTAACTTTAAGTGTGTACTCACGTGCGCGTATGTATTCCGTATGTGTGATTCTATCTAACCGCGCCCTCAAAGGCTCATTTAAACGCCTGCCCCCACCCTCTTTCACTTAACTATTCCAGTACGTATTTCAACCCCGCCCCTCCGTACATATGTCCCCAAGTGCGAATCACATGCCCGTACCTAAAGCACACGTGCGTATATTCTACATGACTAACGTGAAAAAAGTAACTACACCTCTGCAGTTACACCGTACCTAAAAATACGCACGCAACTTCACGTGAAAACGGATCTGTGAATACAGTCCTACAGTCCCGATTCAGGTGAGCGCCATGTTGTTCTATTGGGCGCCATGTGATCATCGCACGCATCGTGACCAACAGGACAGTACAACATCATCCAATTTCATTGAGAGTCTTACATCGCCCACGTAGCGCGGTAACCAGGCCCCGCACGCTGTAGACAATGTATTTTAGGTATTTGTGGCCAATTGCGTATAATATAGCTGCAAATACATAGTTAAATAAAGAAAGATAAAGAAATGAATAACAAACCCCTCCCCCTAGGAACATAATAAAACATAAAACTTTTAATGGCAGCCTGGGCTTGCTGTGGCTTGTAGTGCACCTATAAGAGGGTGTATTTGAAATGTTATTCATTTTAGATAAAACTTTTTAAACATAAGATAACATTATATCTGCACCTCTCTAAGGCGCGAGTTATAATGCAGGATTTTGTGCTCAGCATCGCAGCGATGTATGGTTTAGGTGCAATGTTAGCATAATCTTTTGAAATATGACGAGATGTAAACACTGCATCTGAACTGGGGCCTTTATAAGCAAAACAAGAGCCTGAATCATTTAACATATTTTCTACTTTTTCAGCCATCTCTGCCTTGCCCCCATGGAACAGAGTGACCAATCACTCAAGCCATGAAAGAGTTGGTGATTGGCTAAAAGTGTGTCATGACGTCAGTAACCATTGGATGGGAACCAGGAGAGACCAACTGGCCCCCTTTTTTCCATTTGTAAACTCATTGGAGTTAGATTCCAGATTGCAGGGAATTAAAGTATTATATAAAATATTTTATTACAAAGAAGCAGATCTCATGAATGATAAATTGTGTACTTAATATGCATCATTATTCATCATAATAAGTTTGTATTTTATATATTTTGAATGAAAATGAACACAGATTTTATGACCCCTATTTAGGTATTTAGCGTTAGAGGGCACCAATTTAAACCCTAACATGTATTTACAGGTTTTCATACAGTGATATAGTGATATTAGATTATGAGCCCTTTTCTCCCTAACATACTGGTAGGTTAATTGGCTGCTGAATATTTAACAATCAAATCAGTCCCTGCCCCCATTTGGAGCTACATTCTAAGATCCCTAACACAGACATTAGGATTCATTTATTCAGCAGCCAATTAACCTACCAGTATGTTAGGGAGAAAACTAGAGCATCCGGAGGAAACCCACACAGACAGGGAGAGAACATGCAGACAGCACACAGATAAGGCCTAGTCTGGGAATCAAACTCATGACATCAGCGCTGTGAGACACAATGCTACTCACTGAGCCACCATGCTGTCTTAACATAAACACTTTACAGTTCAGCGGGCAAAAAAAACCCATCAAAAACAAAGTAAACACTGGCTGGTGACAACCATTCTGTTCTAGCCACAAGCCTGGTGTTCACCAGAGTCCCTGATGGTGGATATGGCCTTAGCTGCAGGCAAGGGGCGAATCATGGCCCTCTGGACAAGCACACTAATGCCAAGATGGGGGATGGGATCCGATGGTTGTAGGAGTATTGCAGATGGCTACTAAGACTGGTTGCTATAGGGAACAGCAGGATGCTGATGAAAGTAGTCACTGGAGACAGACTGAAACCTGCAGGTACAGAGAGCAGGAAACCTGGAAGTCAGGACTGGAAATACAACCAGCAATCAGGGATCCAGAACACACATGAGGACTCAAGGACACAATACCTGTTGCTCTGACAGGGAAGTGATGTCAGTGAGGGGTTTAAATAGAACAGGTGACGATAGAGTCCATTAAGGGAAGGAGCCACACCTATCGGATAATGCCTGCAGCAGAGAGTGAACACAAGGAAGCGCAGGGAACTAAAAGAAGGTCATGTGATCAGCAAAGGTAAACCAAAGTACCGTAAACATGACAGGGGAAGAGTTTATAACTCAGCTTTACTTTACTGCCTGACATCCTCTATTATGGGATATGTTGGTACTTGTACTACTCTAACTATAAAGCCTTAAGTTTCCTTTACTTCAAGACAATTTAGCTGAATACAAAGCAATTGAAGAAAAAATTAAAGTATTGTAACTTCATGGAAAGAATGATGAATTGTCCTCATTTCGGTGAGTGAGCATTTAATTAATGAATGAAACGCCAGAACAGACTAAAGGATGGGCACCGTGAATACTAAACAGAGGTTGCTTTGTTTCTAAAAGATAATTACCTCCTGAAACAAGATACGCTGTGAATTTTGAGTAACGCTTTATGTCATAGCCGTCAGTACCGAAATAATGTTATATTTGTGAATCATAAAAGGCTTCATTTACTTAACTTTCAGAGGGCATCGTGGGAGGTATTTAAGAAAAAGGACGGGTAATTGTGTAAACAAGAACATTCATCATTCTCCTTGTAGGAGATAGTAAACATTTGATTCATTGTTTAGTATCATGCTACATTTTTGACCCGTTTGATATTAGTTTTTGCATAACCAAAAAGCAAAGAGATAGAAATGTGCTGATACAATGTTCATCATAATGGGGTAGATCCAGAACAACGTCCGCTAACCGCTGGCGTAAATTCATACATCAGTACTTATGGCGCATGCGCACGTCAGTCGTGCAGCATTTAAATCGTACAGTATGGGCACGCTTAGCAGCGTAGTTACGTGTGTGATGTCTGTTCGCTCAAGGTTACGCAGTGTAGAGTTAAGGTAGGGTGTGGAAAGCGTAAGACGCCTAAAATACGTACATGAGAGGGTTGTGCCGAGGGGAGCGCACAGAAGGTACGCTAGCGTAAGCAAGAAGTGTAGCTCATGATCTGGCCGATGTCTTGTCATGTCTCTCACCTACAGGCTACAGTCCTCTCTTTTGTGTATACAAATCTTTATTAGAGACAGCTTCCCGCATTGCCAGACGACTGTCCCTGTTCAATCCCACCAAGCAGTCCTAGGTGGGTAACCACTATCCTCACCCGGGGTTCTAGGTTGAACTGACGATGACGTTACTCTGATGGGATCTAACCTAGTTCCCTCATTTTATATTGTGCCTGTATGGGCTGATATTGGTCTAAACACCGCAGAGGTGTCATGTAGCCTGAGTGGATAATGTACATGATGGAACAATGGAAGAGAACCTCAAGACAGACATGTTTGCAGATCAGTCAACCTACTGATGGATCAATGGCTGTGATAGGCCATTCCCAGACTCAAATAATAAAGAATAACGTAAAAACAACAGGATGAAATATATCATACAACAGACAGATAACAACATGCAACCAATGGTGAAAGAGGTCAATCTGAATAAGCCAATCAGAAAACCTAATGCAACTGTCTCAAATCTAGTCTTTTAAATGGGTCCTATGATGTTAGGCCTGATCCAGAATTAATAGTGAAAATGCACACACTAGTGGGCTCCCTTGACATTCCCAGGGGATTAGGACCTTAAATTGGCCCTGGAAAAAAATCTGCAAGAGGCCACATGTGGGTGAGATCAATATTTTATATAAACTGGATTAGAACAGAATAAAGAAATATATAATAAAAGCAGTGCAAAATACATGATATGGGGGCAGTGTGTTATGTACAAGCAAATATAACATCTACTGACTAATACTTCACAATCCAATAAAGAGATTTATAGTGACCTCTATGCAATGCAGGAAGACACTGCCAGCCAAGTGTCCACCACTCAGTATACTAGTGACCATTACCTAATACACACAGCATCCTAGTGACCACCAACCAATACACACAGTATACTAGTGACCACTACCTAATACATACAGTATACTAGTTACCACTACCTAATACATATAGCATCCTAGTTACCACTACCACTACCTAATACATACAGTATACTAGTGACCACTACCTAATACATACAATCTTAGTGACCACCAACCAATACATACAGTATTCTAGTGACCATCATCCAATACATACAGTATTCTAGTGACCACCACCCAATACATATAGTATCCTAGTGACCACCACCCAATACATACAGTATCCTAGTGACCATCACCCATTAGATACAGCATCCTAGTGACCACAACCCAATACATACAGCATCCTAGTGACCACCATCCAATACATACAACTATCCTAGTGACCACAACCCGAAACATACAGTATACTAGTTACCACTACCTAATACATATAGCATCCTAGTTACCACTACCACTACCTAATACATACAGTATCTTAGTGACCACCACCCAATATATACAGTATTCTAGTGACCATCACTCAATGCATACAGTATCCTAGTTACCACCACCCAATACATACGACTATCCTAGTGACCACAACCCAATACATACAGTAGCCTAGTGACCACCAATCAAAACAGAGAGCATCCTAGTGACCACCGCCCAATACATCAGCATTCTAATGATCTCCGTTATATACAGACATCATTTTAGCAACCACCACCCATAAGCGTCCACATCCTAGTCTTCTTCAAATAAAATAGGAGCTGCTGAGTGGCCTCCAGCCTACCGGGAAAATTCCCTGAAAGTACGGCCAATCCGCGCCTGGACACTCCCCTCTCACAAGTGCATTTTAGCTGACTTTCGTGTCCATAAGCCTACCTTAACTTTTACGCAGGGATCTGCGTGTGCACAGAATTGACGCACACACGCACGGACGAAAACGCCTAATCCAGACCATACTGTACAATTTAAACGACTCCCTCTGCCCACAATGCGTATATACGGTCATGCGCAGGAATGTGAATAAATAAAATAAATAATGATTGATACAAAAAAGTGTTCCTCAAAAAAAATGACAATGCTTAATTATTTAAAGTGGTAGTGCACATATCTTAACTATATATTACACACCCTGGGGCTGATTCAGAGATGCGATTGCGAAAAGATCGCAAATATACGCATCTAATGTTAAGATCCTAGCAGGTTCCAGCCCACTGCATAAAGAGTCACTCCCCTTGCAAACAGCGGTGGATCTTAAACTTAGACCACCATTGACTAGCCCTAACTCTACGCTGTCATTTGGGATCTTAAGTGACGTGGTAGCGTTCATTTAAGATCCTAAGTGTCAGTCCTCGCCCACTTTCCCTCATTTCCCTGCCTCCCCCCGCCCATTTCCATGCAAATCCTTAAGATCTTAAAGATTCGCAGCACTTAAGATCTTAAGTGCTTGCGTGCGATTCAGATCTACGATCTTAGCGAATTTACGCTCCTAACCACTACGTACATGGCGTTGCACTATTACTACGCATGCGCAGTTTTGCGAATTTTCTAAGATCTTAAATATACGCACCTAAGTGCCATGGAAATCGCATCTCTGAATCAGCCCCACAGTGCTCCTGTTATGGCCACATTCTGCTTCTAGATGTGCCAGCAAAGTAGTAATACTAATGATAATAATGTTTATATCGAAGATGAAATGAAAGGATGCTCCTTGTCTTCTCCAAACCACAGCAGACATAGGGTTCATCTAATGGAGTCTTGTATCCAGCCATTGCAGTCACATTAAAGAGCACATCCCACATCTTCCTCTAGAGCATAAGTCTCAAGGTCACAAGGGGAGATCGGGCCAGGGTGGAATATCGTTCCCCCCTCCAAATGTAAAGGGACAAAAGACCTGATTCACAACTAAGTAAGAACAGGATTTAAATGCATATATTTAAGAACAGTTAAACTGAGCATGCCCAGAACTCAAAACTATGTACTGAAACCATGTAAGAATTCTACAGTCGACCAGCGATAGTTAAGTACACTGCTTCACTGAGCATTTCAGTCATAGAGACTTGCTGTGTGCAGGCTCCTCCTTCTCCTCCTCCTTACACATACACTGAAGCGTGATGCTAAGGTCACATCTGCATCATATGTACCAGAGGGGAGACAGCCAGCACACCACAGAGAAGCCATGAGCAGCAAGAGCAAGTCAGGGGACAGAGGGTTCATATATTGTTTTTTTTAAATAAAAATGATATATAAAGCTCACAAACGCCTCAGGGAATCGATCTCATACAATACATCCTATATTTACACCTAATGCACCCTCTGTGACCTGCAGCATAAGACGGACAGACCTCAGAGCAGTCACTGGTTTTATACAAGAGAAGACGTTCCCTTCTCCAAAGCAATGATTACGCCGCAGCGGTCAGACAAACAATGATGATGCCGGACATGGCGCTGGTCAGATCAGAATTCATAATAGCAGATAAACCGATAGAGATAATTGATGGGGATTAAACCGAGGCAGAAGATGGCTGGTTAAGAATTAGGAGTCAAGACACACAAGATGGTTAAGTATTCAGCGGAGGAACCAGCAGCAATGAGACAATTATTTATTCCCATCTCTGCTGGATACAGAAACCAGGGGAACTCAATGGACATCACAAATAAAGGCCGGATTCTTCTGTGTTACAAGAAACACTTATATAAAGCCGTCAAAGGACAAGAAAAAGAAATGTGTCCGAAAAACTGAGTCAAAGCATTTCCAGCAAACTCATGATAATCACTGCGCTAATTCAAAGTCCCCAAACTGTCACCAAACAGCCAACAGGAAAAGAAAGACCAGCGCAAGGGGACACGCTGGAGCTAAGGGTCAGACACACACAAAGGTGAGAGGGCGATGCCGCTTCATCGCTTTAGACATTTATTTGCTTTTTCATGCAGGGAATAATAGAACCTGGATTTATATAAGTCTATATTTTCATGCAGAGATTTAGAGCTGATCTTGGACACGTTCCTCCTAAACCTCCTAAATGTAATCCTGCACCTGCCTGACCCATAGTGTAACTACTGAATTAACAATCATAATACAATGAAGACCTGTGCATGGTGTTTCTATAAACATACATATATTATATACACTGTAAGCTCTTGTGAGCTCCAGCTTCTACCTGTGTGCTCTACCTCCTCCAGTCTGTTCTCTACCCCTGTGCTCTACCTCCTCCAGTCTCATCTCTACCCCTGTGCTCTACCTCCTCCAGTCTCATCTCTACCCCTCTGCTCTACCTTCTCCAGTTTCGTCTCTACCCCTCTGCTTTGATACTTGAAATATTTAGCAGTTTTGTCTTGCTGTCATGAATAAGCAGAGTTAGGCCCCTATTCAGAGTACTGGACGTTTAACATATATGTGCGGTGTTTAGCGATTTTTACTACTGCGCATGTAGTAGTTTTCTACGTATCTTTTTGTTACCTAGATTGCGGTCTGAAAGACGTAGATTACGTTAAAAAATGACTACATGCGCAGTAGTAAAAATCGCTAAACACCGGACATGTATGTTATACGTCCGGTACTCTGAATAATGGCCTTACAGCCAGCGTTGAGCAGTAGGAAGCTGATCTATCCGGAGCAGGACTGAAACGTTGAGGATTATTTGCCATAATAAAGATCTCCTTTCAATAAACCTCTTCATGAAAAAAAGAAAATAAACCTTTAATAACCGAGACACATCTAATCCTATGAAGTATTGTTCATTGTCTCACTTGTGTCACCTATAAACTTTCCACAGTACGCAATTTAGAAATGCTAGATGCCTATCGCTCCATATCTCTGCTAAGAGGATAATACCATTAACGGCATCTGTTATTATCTGAATTTATGCCAAGGCGATTATTAGAGAGTCACAAATCTCCCGGATCGGCGTGTCACCCCCCAGATTGTGAATTCATTGCAAAGTGAACTGAAATACGCCTTTGAACCGGATCAAGGTCTAAGTGCTCTGCGTGAGCGGCTAAAGCATGATGACGTATGCGCGAGGGATGGCCACGCCTCCCGCTTGTACGCCACTTCCCACCCTATCTGCCCCACGTAAAATATGGCTGGTGCGTAACCAAGGATCGTATGTAAGGGCCGGATTCACAGCTCTGTGTGTACTAAGTGCGCGTTTTTATGCAAGGAAACACCTGTGACACTCCCCTCGCATGTTACTTATGTACGTGCGTACTTTACTAACCGCTGCCTTAAAAGCCCATTTAAATGCCTCCCCCCGCCCACTTTCACATAACTTCTAATGCACGGAAAATTTCCAGCGTCAGGGACAATCGTAATGACCTTGGGCGTCAGGAGCCCATAGGTCTGGATCCGGCCCTCAATGAGGGGATCAAGCGTTGATTTAACTTCTAAATGTAAACACTTCCATGTCTACTCAATGTTATGCTTACAGGATATCCAGGACTAGGTCTAGACGTCAGATTTTAACGTAATTGTGTCACCAACAAATAGAATTTAATTAAAGTGAAATTCCTGGTAGTATGGAGGTCTGGCTGGGTACATGAGTAGAAGGCCTATACTGTCACCTGACTAAGAGGGAACGCCCACCTGTCACCTCAGGCCCTCCCCTCTGTCTTATGTCCGGATGGATACACAGAGAGAGGGAACGCCTATACTGTCACCTGACTAAGAGGGAACGCCCACCTGTCACCTCAGCCCCTCCCCTCTGTCTTATGTCTGGATGGATACACAGAGAGAGAGGGAATGCCTATACTGTCACCTGACTAAGAGGGAAACACCCACTTGTCAACTCAACCCCGCTATCCTTATGTCTGGATAGGAACAATGTGAGAGGGAACGCCTATACGGTAGAATGACTAAGAGGGAACACTTACTCGAAACATCAGCCCCACCCATCTACCAGAAAAACTAAACAACAGCACATGAACCTGACTTCTTTTTCCCCGTAACTTGTCGTCTGTTGATACATTGTCCCCTATAATCACGTCCTAGGATAGTAAATTCAAAGATTACCGTTATCTATGTTTATGGGGTAACCTTTTACCGTAAGGCTCCAGCACATGGTTACATTATATACACATTACACACAGTAAACAATCAGCACTGATTGTGCAATCGCTTTCATCTGTAATGGACGACTGTGCTGCCAGATTTTTATTCAGTGTTTTCAATCAAGACGTTGACTTTGTGATTTCAGTAAAGCTTGGCCTACAGCCTGGTGCAATTAACCGGGAACCTAAAAAGAAATATTCTTCCACTTTCTTACCCAGCAAGATTCACCGCAGCTGCAATTTGCTCAAATGAGCGACATTGTATAAAGCAGTCGCTGTGCACATCCGATAAACAGGTATATTACTCCTGTGGTTCAGCACCAGAACCTTCCACAAGTCCTTTATAACGGCACTGATCCAGAGATAGAGACTAGTTACTACAGAGAGGAGGCAAAACCGTATTACACTTTCAGGGGGAATGGACATTTCAAGGGGAATAAGTTAAGGGATAATGGGGCTGATTCAGAGATACGATTTTCACGCAACTTAGGTGCGTATATTTAGGATCTTAGAAAATTTGCATAACTGCACATGCGTAGTAATAGTGCAACGCCGTCTACGTAGAGGTTAGGAGCGTAAATTCGCTAAGCGCGGACCTGTGAATCGATCGCAAGCACTTAAGATCTTAAGTGCTGCGAAAGTTTAAGATCTGATGACAGAGGAAAGTTCAGATGTCATCGCGGGACAGCCAGCAGAGGGTGAGTATTAGTAAATAGCCTAAACGTAGCTCAGAAGTTCGCGGAGAGCGAATTCGAACTTGCCTGAGCTACGTTCAGGCATTCTTAGTAAATAGAGCCCTATACCGTCTATCTGTCAAATAAAATGCAGAAATATCCTTTACACATATTTGCACAAATATATGACAAGCCACCAGCCCACATCAGGGCCTTTCTGCATATGGTGGTCCTAACTCTAACAATGTTGGGTCACTTATATATGTTTATAAATTGAGAGCCAAACTTACCTAGGAGACACCCCTTAAAGTCTCCAAAATGGCTGCTGTGAAACAGCACTCTCCTAGCCAAACATTACCTACTGTGTCCTCCAATACAAACGATCTGCCAACGGTCAGCGGTAATTATTATATAATGGCGTCCACCCTCTAAACTTTAATATAGAGTAAATTGAGATAATTTGTATCCAGAGTCTGAAGTGCTACGTAGGCGTCCTTCAATGCAAGAACATCTGTTTGTGAGGCGGATTTAAAGCGTCCCCCTTGACCACCTGCAATATTTGGAGGTGAGATAGAAGACTCTGTTCTGCTTTATACATGAAACATAAAATCATAGACAAACCTAGTCATTTCTTTCTCCCAGACTCTACGAGACTTGCAGCTGGCTGACGGCGGATTCCTGCCTGGCCGGAAGATTTCAGAAAGAGGAAAAATACTTTCCTATGGTTAAAATTGCAGAGCAATAGGAAATATATTTGTAATAACACTGACTGTGTCGGGAAAGTAGTTCTGTACTTAATTTTCACTTTTATTGTTTGTTTGACCTCTTCTCGAGCTCATGAACTCTCCGTAAATGAAATGATTTCCTCGCTAACTCTGTTTATGTGTAGTTATGTCTTGTGGCGATGAATTGTTGTCATGGTATTTTTACAACAGTGTTCGAGATCCATACATTCAACCCAAGCACTTATTCCTCGCACTGTAGGTTCACGTAGTCGGGTAGGGAAGATATATAGCGCCATTCACAGAAAAGGGAGTTTTATAGAGACTGCTTCTGCAGGAGGCAAATATCCAATGACAGGAGAGACGCTGTATACTCTATGGGGCTGAGACCGGCGGCATAACTTCCCCGGGACATATACACGTGGACAGATAATAAGAACATGCAAATCTATCTATCTATCCATCTATCTATCTATCTATCCATCTATCTATCTATCTATCTCTCTACCTATCTATCTCATATCTATCTATCTATCTTATATCTCATATCTCAATTTCAAGCTCCTTAAGTTGGAATAAGGCGC
>WWET01004543.1:88793-99065 GCA_011038615.1 Limnodynastes dumerilii | reverse complement strand
CCTCTTACCCACCCAGTCTGTCTGTTATTCCCCAGTATTGTTATAAAGATTGTAACATTGTAAAGCGCTACGTAATCTGTGGGCGCTATATAAAAACCTGTTAATAAATAATAAATAAATAAGTTAGTGTAGGTGGGAAGGGGGAGGTAGTTTAATGAGGGAGGGAGGGGTTTGTGGGCATACGCTCCTGTGCGAACATATTTTCCCTTGCTTAGGCCGGCTGAAGTTAGGGTAGCCTTCAGCCGGCATAAGCGAGGAAAAATAAGCTCGCACAGGGGGAGTGTCAGGTACGCTTTACTAAGCACAGTGCATCGGCGTAGGTCTGAATCAGGCCCAAAGTGCGTAATACAATTCATAGTTATTATACCCAGGTTTTGTCTGTATATTAAGCTGTCAAAGGGAATGCTATAATTGCTATTTATCCAACCATATCATATTTAATTACTAATAAACAGTAATCAATTAATAAAAATAGCAATTATAATGAGAGTCTGACATATCTGAAGCTTAATGTTTAACCAAGGTCTTCCAACAAGTCCCATTGCTCCATCAGTCCAGTGTGTCACTTGGCTATGCTTCTCTCACAGCAAGGTTTCTGAGTTCGTGGTATCATTGTGACATTGGGCCGGATCCAGACCTATGGACTCCTTATGGGTGCCGAAGTCATTACGAGCAGCATCGTAGCAGGGAGTGCACACCCCGTGCATTCCCCGCCATTGTTAGGAAATCTGACCACTTACGTGTCCAGATTCCTACCTTAACTATTATGATCAAGTATGCAGCCTTACGGCCCCATACCTGATTGTAACGAGTCTTCCCCCGCCCCTAACTCTATTTTACATGGCCTCTTTGGTGGAGATATGACCATCGTAAAATAGGGTTAACACCTCTTTATCGGGGTGTGGGTCCCCGATTAGAATGGCCCTATATCGAACTGGCTGGGATTTCGATTGCATATGCCTCGACGAGGCATAGCAATTGATCCACGGAGCACCAAGCTTTCGGTGCTCCGAAAAGTAATGAAAAACAAGTCCCCCACTCCTTTCCCTAATTTTAACCCTAACCCTCCCCTCTCACTACCCTAACCCTAACCCTCCTTTCCTGGCAGCCTGACCCCTCCCTTACTTGCAGCCTGACCCTAAACCACTATCTCCCGCAGTCTGACCCTAACCCTCCCTCCCCTGCAGCCTGACCCTAACCCTCCACCTCTTGCAGCCTGACCCTAACCCTCCCTTCCCTGCAGCCTGACCCTAACCCTCCCTCCCCTGCAGCCTGACCCTAACCCTCCCTACCCCGCGCAGATAAGTTACTCACCGTATATAGCAGCGGCGGTATTTCTGAAGGTGAATGGGTGAAGTATGCCAAACGGCATACTCACCCATTCTGAAAAAAAAAAGTAGAACATGCAACCGCCTTTATCGCACCCACTGACTTACGTAATTATATTACGTACACCAGCCGCCACGATAACGTAAGTAGGTTGTGCGCATGCACACAACCTACAGGACAGGGAAATTACGATCTTGCAGATCGTAATTCCCCTGTCGTACTTACTTTAGGATCTGCCCCATTATGATATTGCATGCAGTACTCTACTGGAAGATATTTAACATATTCCAGAGTCACTAGTAATTTAATTATTGACTGGGCTCAAGTTGAATGGTGACAGGGCTAGAATTAGTCCATGACCAGATTCCAAGGTTGCCTAGCAGGAAATCTGTCCCTGATGGCTGCATTGATTTGTATACAGGGAAATACTATGAGATTGGTGAAATACTATGAGATTGTGCTGCATCCCTTCCCCTCCCACTAGTGGTTGTACTGCTCTGCCATCGAAATTCCATGGAACTACAAATGGTACAGATGTATGGCTCTACAGAAATCACAGTGCATGTTTAATCACAAAAAATGGCCGTTGGGGTCCTATGGTATTATGTCAAGAATATGAGAAATTGTGAAAATATTCTGCTTTATAATTTATATATTACCTTGATAAATCTTCTTGTGACAAATACATATAAGTTGTGGTGATAATTAGTTTTTTTTTTGACTAAATTTATATTAAATAATAAATATGTATTATTAATTGCATGCTTCTTATTGAATTAATTATTGATTAATTGCATGCTTCTTATTGAATTATTGATTAATTGCATGCTTCTTATTGAATGCAAGTAAGTAATTATTTCTTACATTTTACAGGCCACATAACAATAACAAATCATTTGTTAAATTATTTTCCTGGTCTGGACCTTGAGAAAAGAAATATCCATGGTTTTACAGCACTGATGAAAGCATCAATTCAAGGCAGAACGGATTGTGCCAGAGCCTTAATGCTTGCAGGTAACTATATTTCTGTTTAATAAAATAACAGAATAGATACACAATTGTAGATAGACAATTTTTATGCTTACCCAGTTACACAGATAGGGCCAGATCCAGAGCTACGTTTCCATTACCTTTCCTAGCGTAGCGTATTTACTATGCACTCCCCTTGGCACTCCCCTCGGTCGTACGTAGTTTAGCCGAGTTACGCTTTCCAAACCCTACCTTAACTTTTCCAAGTGTAACTCCTCTCGGCTGTAATAGCCTCCGAAGCGCCTAAGTATGCCCATACTGTACGATGGCTGTATGGCTGGCACGCCCCTTTGTTCATAGTTACACTGTTGATACTTGATACTAGGCAGGTACATACGTTTAGAGTTACGTGTCGTAACATCTGCCACATGCATGCGCAGTACATGCAAAATAGCGTTTTTACGTCTCCAGCTAGCGTAAATACGCTAGCGGACGCAGCTCTGGATCTACCCCATAGAGAGCTTTAATCAGTGTGTGGTGGTAAAAAGCTACTACGCATAAAAACAAATATATCGTTGTGTGAACAAGTTGTGATGAATTTATGAAAATGCAGGAAAGATTATGTCTGAGTGGATAATATACTTTTAAATTTAGTAGTGCCTAACTTGAATCGTGACCTTAATGATCTAGGCAGGGGATGTGCTATAAATATATATACACCAGGTAAAGGTTCAGGAATATCTCTATCCCTATACAATAAAATTGCAAACACAATATGCTACTAAACAAATTGATATATCATAACATTCACTGTATTTTAGAAAAGGAGAAAAAAAACAGCGCTAATTTTGTAAAAGGAATAATAATTACTACTTTTGAAATAGAAGGAACTAAGAAAACTGTAAAAATACAACCTTTTATTCTTAAAATCAAAAAAATTAAATATACACATTAAAGCATGCAGACTCACAAATGACCACAATGATTAGTAAAGAAAATGTTTGCCTGCTATTGTAGATAATATTGGTGAGGTATAGCTGTAAATAGCAATTAGCAGATGTCCCATATATACGGTAATAAGCAACACTTACAATAGTATATTAGGATAATCCAATTATGTTACCACTAATGAAGATACAAGGAACAAGTCCTTAGGAACACATATATTCCATAAAAGTCAAGGTGAGGTGGATGAAGATCAAATACCTTTTGCTGTATCCTCATAAATGGATCAGTGGATCTGATATCAGTGGAGACACATATGTAGGATAAGTTGCAGATTTGAATCTTTGTAAAGATATGTAAAGCTAGAATCCAAATGCAGAGAGCAGATAGTCCAACCAGCTAAGTGGAGGCCACCCAGAGCTTGGTTTTTAGTTATACCACAATTGATGTTTCCAAAGTATAAGTAAGCATCAGCAAGGCTCTTTACTGTAACGTAGATGTGGCTGATGCATTTCATCCTGTGCCCAAGATGCACGACACCGCTGTGTGAAGAGAGTATGCCCTCTTCACACAATTGCTGCACACAAGCACCACTGGTCTTTGTGCACTTGGAGGCATTCTGTGTTGGTATTTTAACAAAAAATTTTATATAAAGACAAACTCTCTAATTAGAATATAAACTATAAAACTGTCCAAAAACAATGTAACTTAACCAATCTTTAAAGTTATAAGTTAAATTTAAAATAAATACTCAATACCAATAATATCTCATATTATTTGTTTGGACCTTAACCTGAGGATAACAGAGCAAAAACTACAACAAAAAGTGATTGAAATAAAATTAAAACAAATACAGTATGAGAACAGAACCTTTTTATACCCCATGTTGTTAATACAGCTGTGCTTTTTCACAGAAACTCTGTGACATGCTGTCTGCAGAAAAACAGTTGTGTTTCTGGGAGAGACAATCGGAGGCTGCTGCTACTGACTTCCTGTGACGAGAAGATCCAGGAAAGTCAGGAGTTTCCCTCAGTCTAACCCTAATGTTCCCCTTCTTCAGCCTAACCCTAACCCTCTATGCCCAGCAGCCTAACCCTAACCTTGACCTTAAGCCCTAACCCTAAACTTATACCTGCCACAGCTTAATCCTAACCTTATATTAGCAGCAATTGCCACAGCCTGTTGCTACTGGGAATGGAAAAATATGTTTCCAATCCCAATAGCAATTTTCTATTTGCAGAGGTTTTCTAAAATTGACAGACATCATTCAGCATTTTCAAATTAGGGCCTACTGAATCAGCAACTGCATCCCTGCTGTTACCACCTTGTACCTTTGTAAACCAGCTGCCTTTTGTCTTTTACATTGGTTACCCTTTGATTTTTGTATGTATTTTTAGGTTTTCTTTATGTTTTGGGTTTTCTTTGTGCTTTAGTGTTCTTTGTTACCTTAACTCTTGTTTTTATTTGTGTATATCTGTATTATTTATTCTGTTTAGCTTTGTGATCCAGCAACTAGTGTTTGAGGCTATTCCTACTTTGTGCTCAGTTTCCCCCCATAATTTCTGTTTGTATATGTACTCGGTAGTCGGTATGCTTGTACTTTATTTTTTAATTGCTCCTGGTTTTGTCATTGTAATTGTTGTTCTTGTTTGCAACAATAAATACTTTTGGTTTATTCACCCGTGCCTGGTTATTAGTACTTTGTTTCAGCTGGATCTGCCTTCTAGGAGTTGTGACTTGCTGGGTGCCTGCCACACAAGCCTATCCCCACCATCAGGAATTGTAGAAAAGACCAGAACCCAGTTAGATCCCACTCTCTAAGAGTATTTATGTAACATCTGGCAGATTATATAGACATATGTCTATTAGAGTATATATATGTATAATATGTCTATTTTATATAGTTTAACAAAGAGAGCAAAATATTTTAAACCATTAGTAATATGGTGAATAAAGAGACAAATAGAAAATATAGCCACAATGTTCAAATGAAAATCTATATGAGTTTAAAATGTTATTCAATATAAACACGTCATCAAAAATATAGTAAAGTAGAATTTTATTAAGGTCTCTGAATTAAATCAGTTATTACTACATTGATCAAATATGTATACTATATTTCTAGGAAGTGTATACACCAAATAACAATATAAATTCATAGCATATCATAAAGATAAATTTGTATTTGATCAGTCTAGTCATTTTTTAATACTCAATTTCTTTCATTATTCACTTTTATAGTTTATAGTATTTTGCCCTTTCTGTTGTTAAACACCTTTATAAAATTAAACCAAATGCAGAACGAGAACAGAACCTTACAATATACCATGGTGTTAGTACAGCTGATAAGTGATAAAATCTTAGATTTAGTTAAAGAGGAAGGAGCCCAGGTCGAGATAAATATCGAGCTTATTAGGATCTAGTTTCTTTATATATCCACCTGGGGCCAGATTTACTAAAGTCAAGTTTCTGAAACTCGCCGGATATTGCTAGTATTTACTGGCGAGTTTAAAATCGCCGTATTTACTAATGCAATCTCACACCAAACTCGCTGGAGATGATGTATTTCAAACTCTACATAGTTCAACTCGCTTTGGTGATTTTTTACAATCAGACCATACAAATCACTGGATTTACTAAGAGGTGAGATTGAAACTTGCTGGAGAATGGGCCAAAACTTTCCAGAGAAAATAGAGGTGGTTGTAAGTGAAGAGTTTGATTAAATCACTGGGAATTGCTCAGCAAGTAATCACTATGGGGTAAATCCAGACCTACGGGCTAGCTATGTTAGAACACATAGCATATTTACGCTAGCGTAATTGCTATGCACTCCCCTAGACACTCCTACGTACTTTGGCTGTTTTACGCTGTCCAAACCCTACCTTATTTTTTCATAGCGTAAGTACTGACGTACGTAATGGATTTACGTATGTGAAGGCCTAACCCGGCCCATACTGTCCAACTTAAATGCCTCCCTCCATCTATAAAGCGTAATTACAGGTGTCGTATTGATGCCCCAGCCCCTTCATTCGTAGTTACACTGATGGTACGTAAACTTAGCACCATCTTACTATCTAAACCTAAAGTGGTCTACAGAAAGTCTAAAAACCTAAGGTACCTACGGTATATTTTGGCCCCCAGTGTCCTCCCCCCAGTAACAAACGGAAACAGTACCTCACCACACCCACGGTAGGCTTTACTTTTTGCACCAAATGCCTTCCAAAGTATTTATTTTTGCTATGGTGGTTGTCGGATTGTTGTGAAGCCATAAACGCGGTCCAAACACAACTTAATTGTTTTTACCGAAGGGGACAGTATATTTTTCTACTGATTATGTTTAACTTTGTTTATCTAACAATATTTGTTTACATTTATTTTATTGGATAAGTTCCATCGCTGGTTTCACTATAGAGATAGTGCTAGTCAGGGGCGTTTCTAGAAATGAAGGGGCCCGTGTGCAGACCCCCACATGGGCCCCCCCTCCTCCTCCTCAGACGGCCCCCCCTCCCAAGACGGGCCCCCCTCTTCTTTTTCTCAACCCCATCCATATCTATACAAACGGAGATGGTCTCCAGCAGTCTTCCATTCCCCACAGTGCACTGTTGGCGGTCTCCAGCAGTCTTCCATTCCCAACAGTGCACTGCGCAGCCTCACGCTCTGCAAACAGAAGAGGAGCATGAGGCTGCGCAGTGCACGCACGCCTGACATCCCCATGTGACACCCGCGCGCAGTGCACTGTTGGGAACGGAAGGTTTCTGGAGACCGTCACCATTTGTACAGAAATAGGTGGTACTGGGATCTTCCATTGGGTGCAGGGTGAGTGCCACGGGCAGCCCCCTTGTCTGCGGGGGCCCGTGTGCACTGCACACTCTGCACCCATGGTAGATACGCCACTGGTGCTAGTGGAACAGCAATCTGGACTGTTTGCTCTTGATTTATGCTTGACTGTTGTTACAATAAAACCATTCTTTTACCATTCAATCCTCATGAGAAGCGCCATTGCACATATTATACCACTTGTTATTACCCTTGTGAGGCATTAAAGGGAAGCCCCGTTTTCTGTGCATACCAAGGCAGCATCCATTTGGATATGACAGTGCACTGCCCAGAGCCACATCACTCTACCAGTAAATACAAATAGCCGATTTTACATCATCAGCTAGCGTAAATACGCTAGCGTACTTAGCTCAGGATCTGGCCCTATGCCTTTACACTCACTAATTAAATTCGCCCCTCAGTAAATCCGGAGAGTTTAAAAAAACTTTCTATTTAACTACGGTGATGTGTGGTGATATAACTGTCCTTTGGTCTCTTCTCTTGCTATCCTAGGTAAAAAGCGCTACAGACAGGTTTGCAGGACTACGATGGGTGCAAAATTTGCATCCAATTAGGTGAACCTGTTTGTGGCACACTGGGAGAGGAAATTTTGGAAAAGGTACATAGATAATATTATATGCTTCTGAGCAAGAGAGGAGTCTGAACTAGCAGATATGCAGACTACCTTAATTCCAACTCTATTAACCTCAGGTTCATTTCCAATATTAGTAAGGATAGTCCTAAACAATTATTACCAAAGAAGACTCCATAATAACCAGAATCTATATAAAAAAGGTTGATGCAAATACGTACATACCAGAAGACAGTAATCACCATGCTAAAAGGCTTCAGCAATATCAAGGGAGAACAGTTCTGCAGGAGTGTGGGGCTCTGGTCCGAAAGGCTGATTTTCGAACTCCTTTCCCTAATTCTAACCCTAACCCTGCCCTATTACTAACCTAACCCTAACCCTCCCTTCCTTGCAGCCTGACCATAACCCACCATCTCCCGAAGGCTGACCCTAACCCTCCCTCCCCTGCTGACTGACCCTAACCCTCCGTCTCACGCAGCCGGACCCTAACCCTCCATCTCACACAGCCTGACCCTAACCCTTCCTCCCCTGCAGCCTGACCCTAACCCTCCCTCCCCTACAGTCTGACCCTAACCCTCCCTACCCCGAACAAAGAGTTTACTCACCTGTTCCAGGTCCGGCGATAGCAGCGGCGGAGGTGCGGCAGAGGGATATCGCAAATTGCGAAAGTGAATGGGTGAAGTATGCCGAATGGCATACTCACCCATTCATTAAAAAAAATCTAAATAGGTAAGTATTCGAAAAAAGGGACATCCAAAAAGGAACTATTGGGTGTCCCTTTTTTGGAAATTAGATTTTTTTACCGGAAAATGTAACTGGTTCTGCAGAAACAGGCAGAACTGTAAAATGCTGGAAGATTATGTTAAGAAGGTAAATACCCTAAAAAGCAGGTTTCTTAATAGAAGTTATGAGAAATCAGCAGTGGAAGAAGGATACAATGGACCTGATCCTGACTTAAGATTGTTTTATGTATGCAACATAACTAAGTTACACACTACTAAGGAACATGCACTCCCCCTGGCACTCCCTTCACACGTACATAACTTAGCTGACTTACGTTTTCAGAAATAACATAGAAAAAAAGAAGAGGGGAGGTTTTTGCACTATTTTTTATATAAAGTTGCTGTATGAAAGGAATGTGTGCCTTTCCTCTAAAAAAATCACCAGGATTCTATACTATATATATAGTATAGAATGTATTAGTTCTTTATATGTATTAGTATATTCAGTACTAAACAAATATATAATATGTTGGTATTGATAACAGTCCAAACAGCCCTTGAAAATTGATTGTAACAGCAAGGTTCGCTAACTCCTCAATAAATGTTTCAGTAAGGTAGAGAATCACAATTGTAAATAGAAATGTATAATATTATATTGGGAGTTTAAGAGTTTAGAAATCCTCCTGTATAACTCCAATAGAAACTCCAATGATACTAGGTCAATTGATCGATAATACTGTTGCAAAAATATATAGTTAAAAAATATATAGATCTATTGGGTTTGAGACGGGTCTATGATGTATTCAGAATGAGTTGTGACTCACACCTGGTAATTGATAGTATAAATCGGCTGTTAGCAAAAGATGAAACACCAACTATTCAGAGGTAGCTGTAATAAACTTCCAATTTATAATTATGTGTGCATTTTATTCCTTGTCATTCTTTCCTCTACAGCTACACAAGCATAGCCCTCAAACATTTATTTATTTAAATACACTTATTTAACATCCTTTTGTTTTTACTATCCTTACACAGCATTTTTGTTCATAGCACAACATCATTTACTCCCCCACATTCACATGCCTCAATCTTTATTTCCTCAAGTCTGATCTACTCTCCATTACTTAACACACATGAATTCTTTTCCTACACTCAATGTTTGTCTCCAATTTCCACAAGAAGTCATCACAATCTCACCACCTGTAGATCTTGCAACCCTCTTCTTTATCTTTATCTCTTGCTAGCTGGTGACATTTCTCCAAATCCAGGGCTTCCACACCTTTCACATACAAATCACTCATATTCAGGACACTATAGAAACCCAGAGAACCTTAAACACATCACCTGTCTCCCATCACTCCCAAAATCCCTACAATGGGCCATATGGAATGTGCATTCTGTTTGTAACAAACTAACCTCTATTCATGGATATATATAAAGAGAACAAAGTTGGAACAATTTAGGGCGCACTAATGACACAAAATATCTAGTTAATATAATGTTATGGCTGACTTAAATTAATTCCCAGTGATGGATGTAGGGGGTGTAAGAAAAAAGAAAAAAGAAAATATAACTTTTAATACATTTAATGTAAAAAGGGTGAAATATGTACCCAAAAAATAAAATTCACTGCTCGTTCTGAATTATTACCACAGTATGAAATACAGGGCCTTAGAAGAACAATATAAATGATACCTCACAGTAAGGTCAGAATAAGTAGGTAAAGGTGCTGAAATGACAAAAATGGCAAATGACTTGCAGTATAGCATAAGAAATCATAGAGTACCATATACCATAAATATTACTAAGCCAGACACTCAAAGGGAATAAAGATAATGATAGGATAACGATCTAAAAGGAAAGTTATTTAATGTGTCAACACTGTAATATTGTATCACA
>WWET01004543.1:25665-43505 GCA_011038615.1 Limnodynastes dumerilii | reverse complement strand
TTCTATTTTTTGCACAGTATGATCAATAAATCATCTATTTTAATTTTCATCCCATTGTATGTGTCATCTGTTACATATAGGAGACTTGCCTGGCGCGCCAATAACTTTTCACTGTTTATTCTGTAGTAGGGAGCAACCCCTCTGCACTCTTTTTATCCACATCAGGCAGCTGACAGATCCAAGTCTCTCTTCCCCCTGCACCCCCTTCTGAGCTACTCAATTTCATCAGGCTGTGTACCAAGGGATTGGCGTATAGCAGATGTAGTGATATTGTTTAAAAAGGGAATAAGATCACAACCGGGTAATTATAGACCTGTAAGTCTGACATCAATAGTTGGGAAACTGCTGGAAGGGATACTAAGGAATAATATATAGGATTCCTTGATGTGCAATAAGATTATTAGTGGGAATCAGCATGGATTTGTGAAAGATAGGTCATGCCACATCTAGTGCAGTAGATGTGGTGTACTTAGATTTTGCAAAAGCCTTTGATGCAGTGCCACACAATAGATTGGTCCACAAAATAAGGGAACTGGGTCTAGGAAACAACATTTGTACTTGGATCAAAAACTGGTTGGAGAATAGGGAACAGAGAGTTGTGATAAATGGAACTTATTCTAATTGGTCAAAAGTTTTAAGCAGTGTACCTCAAGGTTCTGTGCTGGGACCACTCCTTTTTAATATATTTATTAATGACCTTGGTGATGGTTTAGAGGGCAAGTTTTCCATTTTTGCAGATGACACTAAACTATGTAAGGTAATAGAATCTGAGCAAGATGTAGTGTCTTTGCAGAGGGACTTGAGTAAACTGGAGGATTGGGCGGCCAAATGTAAGATGAGGTTTAACATAGATAAATTTAAGACTATGCATTTAGGGATCAAAAACAAGCATGCAATCTATAAATTAAATGGGGTAAATTTAGGAGAATCTTTAATGGAGAAGGATTTAGGAGTGCTTGTGGACAATAGTAATAGCAATAGTGCTCAATGCCAAGCAGCAGCTTCAAGGGCCAATAAAGTATTAGCATGCATAAAAAGGGGCATAGATGCAAGGGAAGACTGTGTAATTTTGCCACTATATAAATCATTGGTAAGGCCTCATCTCAAATATGCAGTTCAGTTCTGGAAATATGTGTTTGTGAATTACCTTATAGTGATAGTTTGGTGAATCATACAGACCCTTGTGTTTGCAATGTGTTAAAACTTGAAAAGGAAATGTAAATTTAATGTATGTCTTTGATTGTGTCAATCTCCTCTGTTCTTTCCAGGAAGTGTTTATACATTTGATTGGCCAAATGCCAAATTTTGTCATCTGAAATCTCTTTTAAAGACTACCATCAATAACATATGTGACTTCTAAGGACTGTTATATTCACCTAATTAGCATTTATGAACATTTTAGTCCTGAAATCACAGGAAGGGGGTTGTGGGCACCAGGAACATGTTAAAATGTTTATTTTTTATTTTTTATTCTCATATTTTCTAGTTTTAAATTGAGGCTGTTCTGTTGCATTATATTGTTCTATGTCATATAGTTAATTGTTTTACCATAGCATTGTCAATTTTTTTTCTATATTAAAATACCCTTCATAAGTTGCAGTATCTGTTCTTATGAATTACCGTGTCATAGCTTGGATTTTTAAATGGTACATAGTTGAATTAGAGAAGATGTTTTCAATTATTATTGAATTATGATAACTAGGTCAAAGTAGGTCATTTGGTTTATGATAATAAGTAAATTGAAAGATTAGCTTAACGGGATAACCTGGGTAACAGTTTTAACTCTTCATAAACAACCTTGGTGGTAATATAGGGCCAGATCCAGAACTATGGCCCATATCCCACTTAACGCACTCAAGATGCGTGATGGACTTCAGGGTGCATTAACTTAGTTTTGTACGATGACATTTAAGTAAGAAGGGGCTGTGCTTACCCTCTGCCCGCCAAGGTGGGTGGGGGAAAGCATGTAAATTGCACAGTGAGGGAGGTTTTCCCTACTTACAAGCAGATCAGAAGTTAGACGGACTGCTGATCTGCAAGTGTGACTTAAGGCTGCCTTATTGCAACTTAAGTCACACTTGTTACGAATGAGAGAGGGGAGTGACAGGGGGAGGTCACTACCCTCTCTCGTTCGGACGGACAGACTCCCGCATGTATGGATAGCATGCAGGAGTTTGGATCCAGTCCATGATTTGTAAAACAAAGATAGTGTGTGACATAGACAGAAAAACATTTTAATAATTTTAAACAGACCTGGGGGCATAGACAGAAAAACATTTTAATCATTTTAAACAGACCCGGTTAAACAGACCTGATTCAGAGATGCGCTTACACCTTCTTTTAGGTGCAAGTGTACAACTTGGCTAAACCATTTTTCAAAGTAAGGAGTGTTAATTAATTTAAAAAAAATTGCATGCAGGGAAAATATATTACTTTTACACATAGAACTAAATTACTGCATAGCTTTATGTTTATTCTAGAGTTGAGCTAAGAGACTTCATCTCCTAATTTTAATTCCTGTTTTACAATTTAAATTTGCCTTCCCTTGCAATTCAACATGATATTGCTAAGGTCTACACTTGCACCTAAAACAAGCCCCGCCCCCTGCATGCATCTATGGCATCCCTTCAGGATATCCCGGAGGGCAGCTTTTAAAAGTCGGCAACCCTGACCTAAAAAAAGGTGGAAGTGCAACTCTGAATCAGCCCCCTGGTGATCATTTTTAGATTAACCCCTTACCTTATCACACACTCAGGTGAGTTTTGGTTGAGACAATATTCAACAGTGAATCCCTAACTAAATGGGTCTTGTACCTTGTTAGATTATTTAAGAATGAAATAACATATTCCATTTGTCCACAAAATTGTTCAAACATAAATTCTACTATGTAAAACACTTTTTATCAAGGGGCAAGAAGAAAGCAAAGATTTAAACATTAAAGATATTTGTGAGTTACTATTAAATTGTAAAACTATACAAATATTTTACAAATAATAATAAATATGTCAATGGTTATTTGCATGTTATTTATTTTGTGGTCCTTAAGCTCAGATAATTAGCTTCATAAGTAGGAGGTTATTTTTATACATTAGTATTGAAGAAAATAATTGTTATTTTTACATTTAGAACATTTGGAATGAATTTTGAACATTTTTTTCTTTTAGGAGCTGATATTTATGCAGTAGATCCAAATCGGGGCTACACCTCTAGAGAATGGGCAAGATTTACAGGAAGGTATGACACAGACTATCTAATGCAAAGATTGTTGAACAAACCCTGCCCAGAACAGTTTAGAAAGCAATTTATGATGGAATGGCCTAACATGAAAGTGCTCCTAGCCAAAGCTGCAGAACCCAAGACATGTGCACAAAGGCTATCAGAATGTTTCAAATCAGCATTCACTTTTAACTATTTTAATGAACCTGAAGAAGACGGGGTTATTGATCACATGGTTAAAATAACAACAAGCATGAACAGCCCTTTTGTTGCTATAGGTTGCAGAACAGTGTGTCCAGACAGTCCTCCTTGTGTTGGCAAACGTAGATACTCTGTACAGGAGATACTGATAAAACAGAAACAACTGGAAACTAGCTCTTATGATATAAATCACAAAATCATAAAATCACAAAAGCATTTTAACAACACTCATGTTACTGCAATACCAAAGAAAAAGGAAAGGAGAGTTAGTCTTCAAACAAGTACTGTCTACAACACAAGAAGAAAAAGTATTTTACCTGTAAATTTGGTAAGACGAAGCAGTGTGAGACCAGGACATGTGATTCCTAAAGTACGTATTAGTAAAGCTCCCGCTCCCACATATTATCCAGATAAAGTAAAGAAAAAGAGCAATGCTCATGACAATACCTACTTACAGATTCCAAAATGGCGTTACAAGGAAATAAAGGAAGAGAGGAGAAAAGCAGAAGAAGCAGCACTTCGCAAACTTGAGGAAATTGAAAAGCAAAAACAAAAAAGCCCTATTATAAAAAGAACCTTTACTTGATATTTTATATTATAAAAGATAAAAAATGCTGATTGTGAAGGTTATTAAGACACTTCATTTTATTAAAAATATATTAATAAAGATATTTATAAAACATAGGTATTGTGTCACCTTCAATGTGATAAACAGATTTGTGTTTTCAAATGTGTCAACACTGTAAACAAATTTAATTTGAAACTCAACCTGGACAATTTTGTATAAACAAAAACAATGAGCTGGATTCATTCTCCCGGACGTATTGCACATACGTCCGTAATTTACCGATAATAGCTACTACGCATGAGTTTTAACTATTTTACGTAATCTACTTATTGTTTCATTACGTAGATTGCGTATATGTAGTCTTAAAGACCTCATATACGCAATCTACAAATTGAAATGATGCGTAGATTACGTAAAATAGTTACTACGCATGCGCAGTAGCTATTATCGGTAAATTATGGACATATGTGCAATACGTCCGGGAGGGGGGTGAATCTGGGCCAATGTATGATGACACAAGTAAAGTAAAAAATGTAAAATACATAGTTGACTTATAAAAGTAACTATATAATTTGACAAGTGTTTATGCCATCAAAGCATATACTTCTCTAATATGACAATAGGCCAGATCCTGAGCTAAGAACGCTAGCGTATTTACGCTAGTCGATGGCATTAAATTTGCTATTTGTATTTACTGCGTATGCGTGCAGTAGATGTTACGCCACGTAACGCTGAACGTACGTACCATTAGTGTAAATACGAACGAAGGGGCAGGGGCATCAATATGACACCCATAATTACGCTTTGTAGGCGGAGGGAGGCATTTAAATTGGACAGTGTGGGCAGGGTTAGGTCGTCACATACGTAAATCCATTACGTATGTCAGTACTTACACTATGAAAAGTTAAGGTAGGTTTTGGGCAGTGTAAAATGCAATGCAGTGGGCTATCACTACTGAGGAAAATGAAAAGTTCCTGAATTGCATGTAAGTACTAATATTGCATAATACCCGATGGAACTATATGTGACAACGTAAAATGGCTGGAGCATATTTCCTAAAGGAACAACCTGGTCACCAAAAATGTGAAATACATCAAAGCACATTCTTTTATGGGAACCACTAGTTAATTAATGGACACACATCACTGAGCCTTTATTACAGGCCTCAACTCATAAAGAACATTTTCCAGGCTGCTATTTAATATTTGAATCCTTTCATAAACTAAATAAACATGCCTTGAGGCAATAGAAAGTGGGCATTGTGTGCAGGGAAAATATTGTCTAGCTTTGCTTATCATACATAAAGGACTTGATCCAAACTGAAATGTAAAAAAAATGCATCCTGTATTTGGTAAAACACCATACAAATAAACGGGTCCATTGACCTCCTGACTATTGTTCTGATGCACTAGTTGCCACAGGGGTTCTATTTTACAGCCCCTACACCAAAGGAGATTCACCACCTGGAATAGCTTTTCTAAGTATCACTGCTGTATGCCCCTTGCACCCACAAAGGGTACAAGGGTTACCACCCATTAAGTGGCTCTGAAATCGATTGTTCCTCAAAGATTCCCAGCATGAATTCCCTGCTGTGAGTGATGAGTATTTAGCCAACCCCATACCTTATCCTAAGACTCCCTTCCCCGCAGCCTGACCCTAAGACTCTGTTCCCTGCAGCCCAACCCCAAGATTACCTTCCTCGCAGCCTAACCCCAAGATTACCCTCCTCGCAGCCAAACCCTAAGACTAGAAAACAATATCCCTTAATGAAGATGGGAAGGTATGAGGAAAAAAGAGGTAATCAACTGAAAATTATTTTATGGGATTATAACAAAATAAAGAACCTTTAATATATAATGTGGGCAGTTTATGTAGAACTGATTAAATACAAGAACAAGTGTTGAAATAAATAAAATTAATAAATAAGTTACAATTAAATCAGTAACAAAAAAAACCCACAGGCTGCGCTTCTAATTCAATATATGAAATGTGTGCAAGTGTATATAGAAATGGAGAGGTACAGCTAAGGACCAAAATGACCACTGTGTAACTACAAGGTACAAAAGAGAGGTCCGGCACTCCAAACAAACATTATATAACACTATGTGTCAGCACATACATAAAAAGGAGGTTTAGTTCACAATATAGCTATATTGAGTTAAGCTCACCTGCCCAGTGTCAGTCCCTATCCATCTGCTATATATGTGTACTCAGGAGGTCTGTATTAAGACACCCCTGCCATTTGAACAGTGTGCAGCGGCCATGTTGGGGAGGGGTCAGGCTCCCAAAGTAAAATTAGTATCAGTAACTGAAATCTTGGATACAGACTGTACCTGCGTTAATTGGTGAGACAAACTGTATTTTGGCTGTGTTGTTGATGTTACCATTGTTCTTCTTTTAGTAAAATCTTTTAGTGCGTTGGAACACAACTTGCGATTGGAGATTCCTTCACTTGAGGTTTGCAAAAATACTGCAATATTAATAGGTGGGGGCTCTGAGTCAGAATGCATATCCCTTCACATGCTCCTGTCTGCTAACAAAAAGGGTGAAATCTTGGTATGGTAAGTAAATAAGCAATTTTTATTTTTCATATTATTTCTATTGTGTTAGTAGACCGGATCTGTTTAAGGGATACTGCGTATTGAAACTGGGATAAGTATTACTAGACGGTCCGTATGATCGCAAGTTGAGTTTCATGTTGCCAATATACTTTTTGTCTTTCCTGCGTGCGATAGCATTTTGGAGCAAAACACATGTGTTTACCCTATATTGCCATAGTTCCAAATACTCTTTGTTGTTATTCACTAGTCCACTAGGGGGCTCTAGAAACTGCTACAGTTTTGAAATCCCAAGTGTGTTTTTGTGTAAGGTAGAATGGTTTGTGATTGTAAAAATTGTCAAGTTTTTTTGAGGTCATAACTAGTCCCTTCTGTGTGAGGGTTTTTTTTTTTTTCTGTGTGAGAATTGAGGCGGTTTTGGTTTTGACCTCCAGCCGACGGGCAATCGTGAGTAGACCTATATATGTGCATTCACTTCCGGTCTGTGTGAAGGGTTGTAATTGTGGTTGCTCCCCATTCTGTGTGAAGGGACAACATGGGTAACTACACAATTTCTGTGTGAGAGGTTAGAATACTGAATATACCTCTTCTGTGTGAGGGGAGTTGTCCGTTTCTGTGTGAAACATGGACGGTGCCCATTGGGTGTTTAGACAATATTTGCCATGGGGAATAGGTCTACATGATAAGGGAGTATTCAAATGGGTCTGCTAGGTATATTATGGTATTGTTCCAACAAAGTATTGCAAGGAATGGAATAAGTTGACTATTAAATGTGAAAAAAGTATTTCCAATTGTCAGCAGTTTTAACGAAAACATTCTATTGAATGTAAGTCACAAGAATTCTAAAAAAACGATCCCCCAATTGGCGAGAAAAACAAATGAATTGTTTGACACTGTGGCAACATGAGTGCATAGAATGGCGAGTGAGCAGAACAAAGGCCGCATCTCCATCTAATGCGCATGCAAGTACCGCACAGGTGTCATTTATGCATGTACCTCCTCCCCCACATCCCTATCTGGGAGCAGGGAAGGAAGCTTTCAGCAATGCCTCTGACTTTTCTTTTATTAATAAGGTTTCCTCTAATGTACTGCTGCAAAATAATGATAATTCTTTGAAATCTGTGACGAAGAGCTAGCTAGGTTTAAAACAGAAGAAAGTGAGAATGACGATCCTTTAGCTTTAGTTTCTGATCTCTCTCTTGTACTACAGGCAAACCAGAATACACATAGGGGATCAGAAAATAGTGTACCTGTAATGCAGGTACAGCAGGAAATGCAGGCAATTTCATCTATAGCTATATAACAAATCCCTGTCTTTCCGTTACCCAGTAATTATAGTGTAGAAACAGTCAGAGAAATTACTAAATTTATATATACAGGCTTTACAAACTCAAAATAATTCAAAACAATCCTATAAAACAAGGCAGGATATTAATTTTATTAGGTAAAATAAGAGATGTTATTTGTGTGGGAAAATGGGACACAAGTTCAGAATGCAGGGAGGAAAGAAGGAATGGGGAATTTTTTAAGTTTAACAAAGACCAGAGAAAGTACCAGAATGATTATAGAGATGAAAGGGATTATGGGAGAGAGAATGAGAGAAATGACATAAGAGACATAAAAACTATGGTCCCCAAGGTCAATGAGGGTCAGGCCACAATTGCAGGCACTAATCAAATTTTCTTGTGGACACAGGGATGGCCAGATCTGTTTTAACCTCTTTTCTTAATTTACCCATCACTAGGAGAACCATCCGCGCATTTGGAGTTTCGGGAGAGGTGCAACAGTGCCCACTGACTGCACCTGCTGAAGTCATCATAAGTCCTTTTCACACTAAACACTCCTTTCTTCTTGCAGCAGTAGCACCTACTAATTTATTAGGGAGAGATTTGTTATGTAAGATGGGATGTGTGATTTATTGTACACCTGATGGTGTGTACTTGGATATTCCAAATTCATATGCACAGGAAGCAAAGGACTTATTAGAGGCTCCAACTAAGATAATGGTACTTTCCCCTAATTCTTGGAAGTTCTCACCCATAGTAGAGGAAATGTTGGCACATGTCCCTGGGTTTCTGTGGACCAAGAATGTTCAGGACACTGGACTGATGGAAAACGTAGCCCCTGTAATGGTACATCTAAAAAGTGGAAGGCAGTCCCTTAGAATACCTCAGTACCCATTAAAAGCAGAGGTAGAAATTGGGTGTCTTTCCAGTTAAAGAGCAGTTGCTACAGCAAGGGATTTTGACTAGGACCACAAGTGTAGCTAACAGCCCAATCTTCCCTGTTAAGGGTGGGGAGAGGGGTTATAGGCTCATGCAAGTTCTAAGAGGGATCAATAAGGTAGTTGAGAGTCAATTTCCCGTAGTGCCCAATCCAGCTGTCACCTTGATGCAAATACCTGCAACCTCTACATTTTTCACTGTCATCGATCTCTGCTCTGCTTTCTTTTCTGTCCCTCTACGCCCCGACTGTCAGTACCTCTTTGCTTTTACCTTCAAAGGACTACAGTACATGACACTGCCACAACACCAACAGCAAGTCCGGGCATTTATAGGGGCTTGTGGGTACTATAGAAATTGGATCCCTGGGTTCGCTATTTCTGCGTTGTCGTTGCAGGATTTCATCCTCCAAACCCGATCGTGTAGGTCACACAGATGAAACTAAACAATCCTTTGAGGAACTGAAAAAGAAATGAATGACTGCCCCGGCCTTAGGAATACCAGACTATACCAAACCCTTTGATTTGTTTTGCACAGAAGCTGTTAGTTGTGCGGCAGGAGTTTTGATGCAAAAACATGGAGATGCTAGCAGGCCAGTGGCTTACTACAGTGCCCAGCTGGACACTGTGGCTAGATCACTTCCGACGTGCCTCAGAGCAATGGCGGCTGCTGCTCTTCTGGATAGTAAAAGTGAGGATGTGGTATTAGGTCATGATTTTATGGTTCACATATTGCATGCTTTACTAAACTCAGCCCAAACTAGGCATGTGTCATCAGCATAGTTTGCAAGGTGGGAGTTAGCACTATTAGCACCCACAAACATTACGATTAAAAGGTGTAACACTCTGAAAAAAGCGAGATTTTTACCGTGTGTGCCTAGAGATGCACAAAGAGTGGATAGGGATAATGGGCTGGATCCAGACCTTGTTAAGTGCATGAACTTAGTTACACCTGGGTTAAACCATGTTGATTTCAGGGGAGTCATATTTCATCTGCTGCAAACAGTATTAGAGTTGAGAGGTGATGTTTCCTATCCCAAGTCTAAATAACAGTGTGATAGTAAAGCTGGTCAGTATCTGTGTACAGTAAGCAATTTAAAGATATATCCCTGCATGCAAAGTATACAATTAACTTGACACCCCCTGAATTCAACATGGTTTAGCCCAGGTGTAACTAAGTTAATGCACTTAACAAGGTCTGGATCCAGCCCAATGTCGCTACTCCTGAAATTCTGAAATTTTTGAATTTTATGTACAGGCAGACACGCATGACTGTGCAGAATATTTAAATCAGACTTTTACTGCAAGACCTGACATACGGGACACACCATTAGACGGGGCAGAAGTGACACTCTATACGGATGGTAGTTGTCATAGACAGATGGACACAGGCGAGTTATGTACTGGATATGCAGCGATAGATGACAACAGTGGGCCTGATCCAGAACAACGCTTCAGAGCGAATTTACACGTGGCAGAGACGTAACATTACTGTTTTGTACGCACTGCGCATGCGCACCATAGAAAATACACACATTAACGTAGCGTAATTGTGAACGTATGGGCCATTCACGTATGTGTCACGTAAATACTTATGTGTGGGCGTGCCAATTTTACGTTACAACAAAATACGTCTGAAATACGTGAAGTAGGCGGGGGGTTGTATTTAAAGTGTACAGTATGGGCGTGCTTAGCTGCGTAAATTCGTCTAGCCCATGCGTACGTGTGCGTATGACGGCGGTTACGTTGGAAAAAGTTAAGGTAGGGTTTGGAAAGCGTTTGACAAAATATGTACCTGCAAGGGGTGTGCCGAGTGGAGTGTAACGAATTTACGCGCACGAAAATACGCTACGCGAATAAACGTACGGCAAACGTAGTTCTGGATCTACCCCAGTGTAATTGAAGCTGAACCTTTAGGACCACCTCATTCAGCACAAGTTACAGAATTACATAGCTTTGACATGAGCATGCAAGATAGCAAAGGGAAAGGTTATTAACATTTACACTGACTCGAGGTATGCCTTTGGGGTAGTACATGACTTTGGGGCCTTGTGGAGACTTAGGAACTTTATGACAGTAGCTGGGATGCCTGTAGCACACTCCAGACAAATTCGACAGTTACTGACAGCCATACAACTGCCTACGCAAGTGGTGGTTGTAAAATGTAAAGCCCACACCAATGAATTGGATAAGGTTTTGCTAGGAAACCACAGAGCGGATGAAGCCGCTAAAAAGTCTGCAACTTTGCCATTATTGGAAGATAATGAATAAGAAAGCTGACAGAATTATGGTATTTGTAATTTTGTTCATGCAACAATTGATTGACATGCAAGATTTATGTACTCCACAGGAAAAGGCTGTCTGGAAGGCAAAAGGATGTGACTAAGAGACCACTGGACTCTACAGGAATGGACAAGGTAGGCCGGTGGCACCCAAAGCATACCTCACAGCCCTAGCTGAACCCATGGTTTGACTCACTTTGGTAGGGAAGTTATGAGCAGACTGGTAAGATCTTATTGGTGTGCACCAAGATGTTCAAAAATGGCAGATAAGAAGGTTAAGTATGCCTGAGGAAAAATCCTGGTAAGACAATACCAGTAGAGCCATCTCACATCCCACCAACAGAGGACCCTTTCTAGGTGATACAGGTTGATTTCATACAGATACAACTCTGTAGAAATTTAAAATATGTGTTGGTTTGTGTAGATGTATTTTCACACTGGGTTGAAGCTTACCCAGCTGCATCTAATACTGCGGCATTCACAGCTAAGAAACTGGTCCAGGAGTTTGTTTGTAGGTTTGGTATACCCAGAGCAATTGAGAGTGATCAAGGAGCATTTCACAGGAGAAGTGTTTAAAAGTATGTGCCAACTCATGAGGATTAAAAGTAAGCTACATACTCCATATCACCCACAAGCCAGAGGGAATGTAGAAAGAGTTAATGGTACTATCAAGAACAAACTAAGCAAGATAATGGCTGAAACTGGGTTAGCTTGTCCAGAAGCATTACCATTAGTCCTGCATAGCATCAGAACCACCCCTAGATCACCATTGAACTTCAAAATCTTGTTTGGCTGTCAGCCCCATATCATGATAGATCCCCAAGAAAATTTGAAATGTAATAACAATGGGACTGTCCAGTATCTCATTCAGATGAGTAAGCAGTCAAAGAATTAACAAAAAAGAGTCTTAAACTGACTGCATCGACATGCCTCAGAGTAATTGCCATGACATTGAACCAGGTGAATTCATCATGATAAAATATTTCCTATGTTCTGGCTGTTTGATCGATAGGTGGGAAGGCCCATATCAAGTGCTATTGACCAGTATTACATCTGTGAAAGTTGCCAAGAGAGATCTAGGTCCATTCGTCGCACTGTAAGAGAGCAGTAACTCCAAAGGAGGTCTGAGACAAGGGAGAAGCAGAAACAATCGCTTCTGTTCTCGAGTGTTTGTTCCAGGAAGATACCACTAAGACCAACTAGCGACTGCAATATGGAGATCATTGTTTGTCTTGTGTTTTCTATTTTTCTCTCTATTATGACAGGTCTTGGTCATGGCCAAAGGGTTGGCGGGTAAAACCGACAAAGACAACAGTCGGTAGTGTGCACATCATACAGACAGAAACTTGTGTAGATCAAATGAAGGTTTTGGGAGAAGGTGTGTTCGTAAAACAGTTATGTGATATGATTCTTCATCATAATGTGCCTTTTATTTTACCAGATGATGTGTATTATATCTGTGGAAGGAGAGCTTTCAAGTGGATAGCCCCAAAATCCGAAGGACTGTGTTTCTTAGGCAGGGTGGTACCTGAAGTCCTGACCTTGATACATGAAACCATGTTGCACATGCACAAGACCAGCCCTCCTCCTTATGTCCATGTACATCATGAACATAAACACAAAAGAAGCATCGCAACCGAAAGTAAGTCCCATGCTACTGATTTAATTATTGAGTCAATAGGATTTCAAGTTCTGGTAGCATTAGATTTCACAAAGACTGCTTGAGGGACCTTGAATTATAAGTATATACACGCCTTGGCATCACTGACTGATAACATCACCAACATGTATGATGACACCTTTCGTTATACAGGTCTAGAGTAAAGAATATATAAAAAATAATTGGTCCAACACCGTATGGTGTTATACTACCTAACCGCTGTCTCTGGAGGATACTGCGTCACTTTAGCAACCCAATATGGAGTAATGTGTTGCACATAAATAACTAACAATACTGATGATCCACGAGAAATAATTGATAAAAAGATGGATGAGATACTTCCGCTGCAATGGGAATTTAGGAGATCTCACAATGTCTCTGACCAGAGAGATGAGAAGAAGTGGTAGGATGGGTGTCATGGTTGGGTGTCATGGTCATGGTTGAACCCCTTAAATTGGGTCACAGGAATTGGAGTATGGGCAAAAGCTTTAGTGACTGGAGTGATAAAATTGCTAGTCTTGTTGATAGTCGTAATTATGATTATTGTATTCAGCATACGAAGTGTTCAGTGTGTACATGAACGAAGAAGGACGAAGAGGTAAAAGGTTATGAATGTGATTGAACTCACTAAAGTAAAGCAAGAAACTTTATTTTATGACCCAATTTTGGAGAACGTGTAAGCAATAGTTCTGGTCTATTGAAGGGTGGTCTGTGGAAGTCAAAATAAATGTGAAGGTCATAAAATAAAAAATTATATTAAATATGATTGAAAATATATTAAAACATATGTTGTATAGTCAAAGGGAATAACGAAAAAGAGCGCGAAAATACACATGCGCCCATTCATGTATACTGTTGAAATGTGTTTCAATGAATACCAGTAAAATAATATCATAGATTCAATTAGATTACGAAGAAACAAAATCATAATGACATTTAACAATAGACCGTATGACAGTAATGCCATACATTCCAGTTAAAAAGGTGTGATGTACTAAGGGAACAATGTGATTTTCTAGTTTGCCAGATTATCCTGGATCCTGGACCCTAAGGTGGTCGTTAACATTCCAGACAATCCTACTTAAAATACAAACAGGAATATACAATTTCTTATTAAGAAAATGTCTTCATTGTTTATAATTTGCAGCTGCTTACTACAAATCTCTATTAAGACATAATTTTATCATCATGACATTATGATCTACAAAATAAAACTAGACATGACAATGTTTCATTATTTCAACATCAAATGATGGATAATTAGACGGACCTAGGAACACACTGAATTATATCATAATCATACATTGTTTTTCCATAAACTCATGAACGAAATACATCTATTATCTAATATATATTGATCTCATTTCAACAGAATCCATGCACAGGCATATTTCCGTGTGCTTTCTCATTTCAAATCATAGAACAACTGAGGGCCATAGAATAGGCCTGAGGGAAGTTAAACACTGGGGGTGGGAGGCAGCAAGGAAGCAGCAGATAATTAGTTATTTTGTAAATAAAGTTGGCAGGGCCAATGGGCAGCTGAAGAGGGGGGGTGGCTAGGCTTAGGCTTTATAACCCCCCTGAAAGATCATCAAGCCCTCTTTGCTCCAGCGTCGTTGAAATCATCTCATCAGCCAGAGCTAAGTGTTATTGCTACCTCCTCTGTCTCTATTCTAATTCTCTCTCTCTCTCTCATACTTTCTCACTCTTTCTCACCTTCATTCATTCTCTCTGTGTTGCGCTTCTTGCTCCGCTATGTCTGGCATTGGTGGCAGTGATCGCGGCAGGCGCGTGTCCCGCCCTCCGGCTGAAGGGGGCATTGTAATTAACAAAATTATCTTACAGTGATTTCAAAGGACTGTGAGCGCCTCCCATTCAAATCTCCAAAAGTGTCTCCACCCCTAGAGGAGAAGAGGCAGTTGTGATGTGCCACAGTGCCAGCTAGAAACCAGGAGCCATCTTTTTGCTAAGCGCAATAGATCACCCAGGATCACTAGACCCCAGACAGATCAGAAGCAGCCACAAACTGTAAGTACTTTGTGTTATTTATTCTTTTTCATTGGTATGGATGGGAGGTGCGGTGCATATGTGTGTGTTTGCTGGACAAACTTCGCCTAGGGTGCCCAGAGAGCTAGCACCGGCCCTGTCTATTGCAGCGCTGGGGAGACAGACTCCACAGCTGCCTAATTATGCTGATGAGTAAAGGGGGTGCTGTGGGTGATTGCTGGGCTGGTGGGCCCCCTAAGCCACCAGGCCCCGCAGCAACTGAGCCCATTGCACCCCCTATAGTTACGCCCTTGTGTATAGTGTGTGGGCAGGCTGTGTATAGTGTATATAGTGTATATGGGCGATGTACAGACTGTATATAGCGTATAAAGTGTGTGTGCAGGCTGTGTATTGTGTATAGTGTGTGTACAGACTGTATATAGCGTATAAAGTGTGTGTGCAGGCTGTGTATAGTGTGTGGACAAGTTTTGTATAGTGTATATAGTGTGTATAATGTGTGGGCAGGCTGTGTACAGTGGACATAGTGTGTATAGTGTGTGTGCAGGCTATGTATAGTGTATATTGTGTGTATAGTGTGTGTGTGTAGGTTGTGTATAGTGTATGTAGGGTATATGAGAGGTGTATAGGCTGTGTATAGTGTATAAAGTGTGTGTGCAGGGTGTGCATAGTGTATAAAGTATGTGCTGGATGTGTATAGTGTATATAGCGCGTATAGTGTGTGTGCAGGCTGTGTATAGTGTGTATAGGCTATGTATAGTGTATAAAGTATATTGTGTACTGTGTATTGTGTGTATAGTGTATAAAGTGTGTGTATGCAGGCTGTATATAGTGTGTAGTGTGTGTATATAGTGTTTATGAGATGTGTGCAGGATGCAGTGTTTCTCCCCACTGATGCATCTTCTTTCTTCTACATTGGTGCTTGATTGGACTCCCTGCTGTGTTTCTCAGCTGCCGTCTGGCTTATTCCAATTACCGACTGTCCCACACGCCGTCCATTCCATTCTCAGCTCCCAGAGTGGACAGCAGCAAATTAGAAATGACTTTACTGCCACCCGGTACTTCCTGCTCACCCCTCCAGCGACAAAATCCTTCTCCGAGTAAGTTTCTCTTCTTTTTCCTTAGTCCAGAAACATTCTTCTCTTCCACCGCTGCACTCTGCTCACCAGCGTCCCATGCCACGTCCATCCTGATGTCTTCTACCTGGTCCCAGTAATCTCTTTCCTGTGTTTCTGTTGCTAGCAGATTACCCCTGCCTTTCATGCACCTGTTTGCATTTACCTATAAATTCATCTGAGCAACTTCCATTTTGTGCATAAACAGTAGTGTTCACACAACACATGATCATGGGCCAAATTCACACTTAAGAACGTACCTAAATATGTGCCATGTGCTTATCTTGGTGATTTTTTGCAATTTGTACATGCACCATCCAGATGTTGCACGCGGAAACTCTCTGCATAATTAGATTCATGAGAAGGCGCGTGTCACTGCTCCGTAAGTAGAAAGTGAAAAAAAGTGGGTGGGGGGAGGCATTTAAATAGGCCAGTATGCCTACACATGTACTTCAGCAAATTCCCCATGAAGATACGCAGGGAGAGTTAAGGTAGCCCTATGGACGTGGAAGTCAGTAAAGATCCGTAAGATCGAGGGGAGTGTCATGGGAGTACAACCTTTTGTAATATGTGACAATAGGTTACATTACTAAAAAGTGAGAAATTTAAATAAACTTGTGTTCATAAAATAAACATATATTCAAACAGAAACCACACTGCATTTACCTATAAATTGCCACACTATGGGCCTCATTCATTAAAAAACGATTTTGACCCGCGATTGTGCATCGCGGGCCATCACGGTGATATTGCCGCAATTGAAAAAAAAACATTTTCAAATTCATTAACGCGATTTTTTTCAATCTCGGGCGATGCTCTGCGATGTTTAAAGGGCTAAATCGCGGTGATTTTCATTAGAAAACCACCGCGATTAGCCCTTTAACTAATCATGGCAAATCGCATGATATGGAAAAAAAACCTAAGTGCTGCATGGCTGCAAGCCTTAGCCATGCTGTACTGATGGAACTACAAGGATCAGCAAAGCTGATCCTTGTAATTCTATCAGCACAACATGGTTAGACTTGTAACCATGCAGCACTGCGTGTACTGTGTAAAAAAAAAACAAAAACAAACACAAGACATACATTAACCCCTACATTGCTAAAAATAAAGTATGCATGTAAAAAATATATTTTCCCAACTAACAATGTTTCCTACATGAGTGCTCTTACCTTCGGTGGTCATCTCTGCTAATTAAAGTGAAGTGTGTGCAATGTATCGTGTGTAAAAAATAATAAAAAATATTTTTACACTCACTATTTGATGTCCGCATCTTGGGAAGCCTTCAATTCTTCTTATACTGATGTCTTCTGGTCTTTTCTTCCTTGGATTGTCTTCTCCTGTTGAAACGAAGCAGAAGATCTTCTGAACTCCATCGGGGCTTCTTCTTATGATGATCAAGTCACTAGGGGGCACTGTTTTTATACTACAGGTGACGTCAGAAACAGTAGAGGACCAATGTAACTGACGTCACCTGTAGTATAAAAACAGTGCCCCCTAGTGACTTGATCATCATAAGAAGAAGCCCAGATGGAGTTCAGAAGATCTTCTGCTTCGTTTCAACAGGAGAAGACAATCCAAGGAAGAAAAGACCAGAAGACATCAGTATAAGAAGAATTGAAGGCTTCCCAAGATGCGGACATCAAATAGTGAGTGTACAAATATTTTTTAATAATTTTTACACACGATACATTGCACACACTTCACTTTAATTAGGAGAGATGACCACCGAAGGTAAGTGCACTCATGTAGGGAACATTGTTAGTTAGGAAAATATTTTTTTTACATGCCTACTTTATTTTAGCAATGTAGGGGTTAATGTATGTGTTGTGGGTTTTTTTTCTATCTTTTTTTACACAGTACACGCAGCGCTGCATGGTTACAAGTTTAACCATGTTGTGCTGATAGAATTACAAGGATCAGCTTTACTGATCCTTGTAGTTCCATCAGTACAGCATGGCTAAGGCTTGCAGCCATGCAGCACTTAGGTTTTTTCAATAGCATGCGATTTGCCG
>WWET01004543.1:12822-25269 GCA_011038615.1 Limnodynastes dumerilii | reverse complement strand
ATTCAGTGAAATCGTCTTTAATGAATTACAAACTTTGTATGTTTATAATGAAAAAAAATCGGGACCGCGATTTTAACACCCGCGATTCCAAATCACACTCAAATCGTGTGATTTGGAGCTTAATGAATCCACTTTGGCGATTTTTAAGCTCCAAATCATGCGATTTTGCCCAAATCGAGCTTAATGAATGAGTGCCCATGTCATAAAACATTAAACTCTGAACACTTTATTTTCTGTACAGAAGCATTTATGGACTGCTTTGATGCCATTCTGACAATTTGGTTTATACCATACACTCTGTGATTGTTGGATGATTATCATATAGTGTAGTGCCAGCTTTATATACTCATTCCATAGAAGCCATGGTACCTCGTAATTCATATTTATTACCATTCAAAGGTATAATTATGAAGAAGAAGAAGAAGAAGAAGAAGAAGAAGAATTTAACATTAAACTCCTTTTTTATTTATTTACATCCATGAGCATGTAGAGATAACAAATATAATGAATATAGCAAGAAAATAATCACAGTAAAATAATAATAGCAAATAAGAGCAAAGTGAAGTATAAAATAAATAAATACAATGATAATTCTTAAAAGTCCTCACTATTTGTATGGCGACTGAGATACAGATAATTTTTTTGTTATACTCTGCATACTCATTAATTAGGTCTTAATAAAAAAAAATAGTTTTAGTGTAATTTTTCTTATAGGAATTGGTTGTTCTTACAGGGTGTTACTTGATTGGACTGTAATATCTTATACAGGCACTAGAACATTATTCATGGCCTTGAAATACCACTTGAACTTAAAATTATTTGTAGTTCATTAGAAATTACCGCCACTAACTATAACTCTTTGTGGTAAGTTATCTATATTTATTCTACATCCACAGTATAGAAGTTGACCACACTCTGACTTAATTCTAACCAGTGCTACTGCCCAGTTAGTCACATATCATAATGTGTATAGTCAGAAGAAGCGGCTGAGGACCCGTATAACAGTTACTCCTTTTGTGAGTCTTCTTACAATGGCATACAGTACTATTATGCCTGTCTAAAAAGCCCATAATACATCCCCTATTGTGGTAAGAGCCATTAGTAGAGCTTAGATGTATTATACAAATAAACAATTCAGAGGTAAATTATTTTAACAGTATGGTGTTTATTTTAAATGGTTTGAAGTAGCAAATGGTTTCATGACTAGAAAGTTTTCACCCACCATAATAAAATACCATTTGTGTTACAGAACTGAGTCTATTACTTTTGGGCACATTAATAGTGTTAAGCAGTTTCTTTAAAGCACAAAAGACTGTGGAGATATCAAATTTGGGTTTTTGCCCACTTGGCACTGTACTCTTTAATTACTCTGCCAGAACAATTGTCCAGATAGAACTCATTAGAAACACTGTGTGACACAATGCATACATGTGGGTAACAGATGTTATGAGCGGAATCCATATAACTGTAGAAAATCTTTAAGGCACAAAAATCTAAATACCCAATATCTCAATAAACAAGTATCAATTATAGTACTACAGAATATAAAATTTCATTCTATACACTCAGGTGTATAGGTCAGATTCTTTAATTTTAAGGTTTATAGTTTAGTATATTTTTTCTTTATCTTTTTAGTATAATGCTGTGTCTAAAGCTTACTGAAATTTCAGATACTGGAGACGGTATCAGATTCTTTTATTCACGACACATAATGTACAATGCAATTATAGTATTGAAGACCATTAAAGAGGTGGTCAGAGAAGAGGTGGTCAGAGAACTGTTTCCTATGGGGGAGTGTGTGAGGTGAGATTAGAAGACAGAGAAGGGTTTTGCTCTCTTCTGCTTACCTATATACCAGTTGCAGTCTCCAGTCCGATGGCCCGCTTTGGGAAATAGAAACAGGCGAAAGCTGAAAGTTACTTTTCGGCTGTCTCTATTTCGAATAGGGAGCCATTTTAGAATTTATTTTTATGAATGGGTGAGTGTGGCAATCAGCATACTGTCCCATTCAGTTTTGCAGACTCGCCGAATGACAGCTACAGAGAGGTGAGTAAACTCTTCGGGGCATTTTAGTATTAGGGGGGGTTAGGGTAAGGCGCTTAGGAAGGAAGGGTTAGGACCATAGAAGGGGAGCATTAGGGTCAGGCTGTGGGGATGGGGGTCTTAGGGTTAGGCTATAGAGAAGGGAGTATTAGGGTCAGGCTAGGGAGAATGGAGGGTTAAGGTCAGGCTGCGGGGAAGGGAGGGTTAAGGTCAGGCTGCAGGGAAGAGAGGGTTAGGGTAATGGAAGAGGAGGGATAGGGTTAGAATTTGGGGATGGGTTGGGGTTAGTTTAGCCACTCACCTTTCGGAGCACTGTGTTTGGTGCTCTGAGGATCGATTGCTATGCCTCTTTGAGGCTGAAGCAATCGATATCCCAGCCAGTTCGAATCTAGCTGGGAGAGAACGGCCCCATTAAAATAGGGTCATTCTTTGTGGGGACCCACACCCCTATATACTACGTACCTGCATATTTATCCATCCATGGTGATTCCTGGCGCTTTCTAACCTTTGTGGTCATTGCAACAGGAAGCTTCTTCTCTTCTGGGTACACAATTTCCCATAATAAATATAATTGAAGACAGCTGCATGGCTTAAGTTGTCATCAAACGTCAAGTCCCAGGGAATATTTCCCAGAAAATTTACACTCTAATAATTTCCTTAAATGGAATTTAAAACATAATTGTTGTCTGGTGACATGGGGTTATAAGGGGTACAGCTGTGATGGGCCCCAAGGTTCAGAGGGACCCCTGCAATCCTCTGCCACAGACACTATTGAGTAGGGATCGAACCCTCTAAATCATGAGTGCACTATGGGCCTGATCCAGAAGAACGCCTGCCGTTGCTCGGACGGTAAGTAAATGAGGGTGGGAGGGCGTGCGAGCGTATGGCCCCTTCCTTACGCCGGCTGAAGTTAGGGTAGCCTTCAGCCAATTGAATTAAATTGTAATAGAATGATGATGATTTGCCTTGTACAATGTAATATGCTCTGTACACTATTAATTATTTATTTAGTAACAGGTTTTTATATAGCACTATCAGATTACGCTATACAGTGGTAGTATTACCTCCCGTCCAAACACCCAAAATTAATGTTATCTGATAAAGAAATGCAAAGCAAGTAAAATATAAAATAAAGAGACCTATTTGTGTATATTTCTTATTCAGTTTATCAAAATGTATAAATGTCTGGTGAAGATAATGTTAAGAAAGTTTAAAAATATTTAGAAACAATTTCACATAGTTGTATATTACATATTAAATTATTGATAGTATTAACACATAAGATCAATATAAAAAAAACATATTAACATACTATATGCATCTGGTACATTTGTCTGTACAAATAAAATAACTCCCCTATCCCACCTAGTGTAAACCCTTTTATCAATATAGATATATAGAAATATAGAAATATGGATTAAGATAACACAAGCACAAACGCAACAGGCGAACAGAAAACAAACATTTTGTCAAGCTGTGAATCCGGTTCATAGTATAATAAGTGCCACTTTTCATTTTATTATTTTAAAATATGAACATTCTACAGGCTGTTCTTTTTTTAATTGATCCTCCTAAATTTTATGATATTTTCTCTGCATTTTAATGATCTATAGCCATGAGCACTGAGGAATAGCAAAAGCACACATTAAAATTACCCTGCTAAAATATGTTCCAATTATACACTATCACTAGCCTTTGCCAAAGGGATTCAGAGTACAGTTAGACACATACTGGGTTTTGTGAAGCATAGATCAGATCAAACACCAAACAATGAATACATTTCTTAGCAGATTTTGTCATGAGCGATCTCAGAAATGGTGTTTCTAGGCATCCTATAATAAAAAGTCAAATATGAATTCAACATACAAAACTTTAAAGGCTAGAATGGAAGGCAGAGTTTCTTTTATCTGTAAAATAAAAGAAAAAATGTGGATCTCTTAAGTTAGAATTGTCTTCTGAGTTAGGTATAAGAAATACAGTCAAAAGTCAACTATTTAAAAAGTTTAGGGGTGCTCTCATTTACCATGCAAATATTGGGGTTGCTCAAGCAAAGCACTTCCCAACACTCAGAGTTGATTGCCATGCATTCCCATATAAAGTGATGAAATTGCTGGCAATTGCTCAGCAAGTAATCACTATGGGCTGGATCCAGACCTAAGGGCGCCTTACAAGCACCCGATGTCATTACGACCAGCATGGTAGTGGGGAGTGCATGCCTTGTGCATGCCTTACACCAACATACCTGATCGTAACGGGGCTTCACCTGCCCCGTCGCCTCGTTAGCATGTCTTTCTCCGCCTTCATCGCGGAGATACGACATGCATAATGGGGGGAAAGCCCCCGTTTCATAAGAGCCATTGTATGTAACATTAGTTATGTACGCCGATCATTACGGTGTCGTAAGAAGGTTGTGCGCATGCAACCTTCTAGACAGGGGAATTACATACGCGGTGTGCGTAATTCCCGTCGGCCGTACTGCAGGATCGGACCCAAGGATTTTTGGTTTGGTTTTGGTTTGACCCATTCCCCAGGTTAATGAGCCCAATGCCAACTGGCCATTGGATGTCTGGAGTCATGGTGGGGGGACTCCAGTCAGGGCTGGTGCTAGGATGTTTGGCAATTTGCGCCCTCCTTATTAACTTTTTAACATTATAGTTAATAGATTATAGTGTCCATGTAATCCTCATAAAACACAATCTTGTAATCACAATAAAATAAAGCAAATTATAGTGAACTACTATACAATGCAGACAGTATCATAGCCTCTGCTATACAACTCCTAATTCATCCTAAAAACTGCCACACAATACAGATTATATATCTTAGTGACAGCCATACCATACAGACATTGGGGTAGATCCAGAACTCTGCATGCAATACGTTTACGCGTGCGTACTTTCTATACACTCCCCTTGAATGTACGTATTTTGTCCGAAATCCGCTTTCCAAACCGTACCTTAACTTTTGCCCACGTAACCGATGTCATCCGCTCATGTACGTATGAGCAACACGTATTTACACAGCTAAGCACGCCCATAGTGTACACTTTAACTACAAACCCCGCCTACATAGTGTATTTCAGACGTATTTTTGACTAACGTAAAATTGGCACGCCCACACATAAGGATTTACGCGACACATACGTGAAGGGCCCATACGTTCACATTTATGCTACATTACGGATCGTATTTTCTATGGTGCGCATGCGCAGTACTTACCAAAACGCGATTTTACGTCTCCGCCACGCGTAAATTCGCTCACAGGCGTTGTTCTGGATCTGGCCCATTATCCTAGGGACCACTACCATAAAGGCTACCATACAATACAAACTGCATCCTGACCACTATGCAATAAATTCAACATTCTTGTATCTCCATCCTCCCCATTATTAGCTGTGGTATACAGCAATGGTACAAAAAGTGGATGTGGTATTAGAGTCAATCTGTAGCTGTAGAAACTTTGCAAATAATTAAATCCTAGTACTGCTGTAAATATGCAGCAGATGAAATGCGCCCCACGTCTGTGTGTTTACACGGCAGCGTGTTTACCAATTAAGCCAGATGGAAACAGCAATTATTGAGCTATGCTCTATAATGATGGTAGATGGAATTCCAAACGCTGTAGAGTGAATGTATAAAAAACCCTTATTACAGATACCCAATCCATGTTATACAGGCATATAAAACTGAAAGGGAAGAGTTTGTGGCTGCCGTATAGGGAATTTAGCATATGTTCCTTGTGATTTAACTTGTCTCTTAAATCATGTATAAAAACAAGTATAGTGAATTTAGCCTTATAGTTAGCACATATTAAGGCATACCATTCAGGAAGTGCGGAAAGCGGTATAGTAGCGTTATATAATGAGGAGACGATACTGTATAACTAAAGCTTGTAAACTGAAAAATCGTTCCATATCAGACACCAATTACCAGTCAGCCTCTTACGCGTTTCTCCAAATTAGGTTTCATCAGAGAAGAAAAAGGATTCCTTGGAGATTGCATTGACTGCATGAAAGAGTCTGAAAGCAGCCCGGGAGAAGGAGATAGAGGAGAAAGCAAGGTAAGAAAGTCACACGCCGCCATGGCCAGAACGTTGCGACGTGTAACAAAAACACTGAGTGAATTCAAAGAAAATGTTTTGTCACAGATCACAGAAACCATAACTATTTCAAGTATTCTGTTCCTGGCTAGCTCTGGACCACATGGTTGACCAACCATCATCTTCCCCAGCTTTCTATAGCATACTATAGGTTTACTTCTTGCACTGCATGTCTGCCTGCTCTTCCTGTGCCTTTGCATCATACATTTGGCAGTCTACTTTTGACTCAGTCAGTGTCACTCTATGTTGATTCACAGTGAGGGATCAGTAGCAGAAAGGAACGCCGGAAACAAAAACAAAAGCAAATAAAAAACAAATAAAAGCACTCAGGTACTGAACAACAATAAACATGACATTTTTGCAAAAATGAAACACAACTTTTTTAATACACATATTTTCTTGGAAAACTGTTTGTCACAATTCTATTTATTTAACATGGAAATAATAAATTATAAACCAAACAAGTAAAAATTTACACTTTTTTGGTATATGGAAAGCATTCGATAAATTTAAGATAAGTTAGATTACATGCAATTTCTTTGGTAAGAAAATATCTCAACAGGGGACAAATCACACAGCAAAAACACACTATAAAAGTAAAAATGTCATCTATATATGACAAAACAGTATTATAGCTAGCACTTTATTTTTGCACAGCTGTTGCCCCTCTCTTGATATACACAATAAATTTGATCGATCACAGTCTAGACTGCGGTATTGTCATTCCTCTGGGGTTGCATGCCTTTATGTAACACATTCTCAATTACCAGCATGTCACAATCCTTTATTTTGTCTGCATGAATTCTCTTGGGCTCCCTTCCAAACCTCATCTTCAACAAAAAAAGGTGAATATTGTTTTAATACAGGTTTCTATATTTTATTTTATATTATAGTTCAACCATTAAAAAATATACAATTTCAAATGAACTTCATGCCAGCTTCATATTTTAGCCTTGCCTCATAATCTGACCTTTCTAGAATCACTGCTAACGTCCTATACCCCTGGCTTGTCATCATAGTCACACTCCGAGTTTAACACTGACAGAGAGGTAGAGAAGCTTTGGTAAGTAGTTATTGCATCAGTTGCTGTGAGTTACAAAATGATGGTTGCCTGTTGCTTAGAAGAGATTATGAATTAAAGTTTTGTATAATAGACTAAGGACTTGGTCTATTATACTAAAGTGTAAATGTTTTTATAAACCCACACACCACACCTATGTGAGGCTAGAAAGTACCCTTGTATTTCAGTGCATGCTTTTAGTGGCAGTGGATCACCACTCATATTGTGCAAGCCTATACATGTCTAATGCCACTGATGGTTATGAAGTTTAGTTGGGAGTAACATTAATTTCAATAATTAAACCAAATATATGAGCAATGAAAACACATTGGAAAAGCTCTGTTTAATTTGCAGGTAAAACCTAATATAAATGACATTTGAACCACATATCAAATGTATAGCATTTTAAAGGTAGGTACAGGGGCGTTTTAAGAAGTGAGGGGGCCCTTGTGCAGGATTTGTACATGGGCAACCCCCTCCTTACCTGAGACAAGACTGTCTCGATTCGCGGACCTCAAAAGGGACGGAGCCTAACTGCACTGTAAGCTCCTCCCCTTTATCGGCCCGCGAATAGGGACAGCTCCACCCCAGGAAAGAGGGGACTCATTCTGCATCTATTTCTTCCCTTAGGCCGAATGACCCCCCCTTCCCCTGCCAACCCTCGGTGCAGGATGCATGCCACAGGGCCCCCTGTTCTGAGGGGCCCATGTGCACTGCACACCCTGCACCCATTATAGATACGCCTATGGATAGGTAGGACATTAGATAACAATCACATATAGACCATAGAAATCCCTTTCTGATTACAGTAGAGCATAACTTTGTGAAGTATACAATGAAGATAATAACAATGGAGAAGGATTTTAAAATTGCATAAAGTGAAGGAGTGGTGCCCAAGCCCATTAGATACAAATCTGTCTGTTTTTCTTTTTAAGATTATGTGTTTGGGACAAAGTAATGCACCAAATGTTACAGAAATTCTCTTAGTGCATGGAATCTTCACTAGAGCCCCTACTGGTGGGGATAGGCTTGTGCAGCAGGCACCCAGAAGGTCATGACTCCCGGGGGAGTAGTCCCAGGAGGATAAGCACTAATAACCAGACACAAGTAAGAAACCAAACACAGAACTAAACAAGAAGAATGGAATAGATTACCAATATACTGTATAGGTACCAACAGAAAAGCATATGCAAGTACACAAGGCAGGGCTAACAGAGGATACTTGATAAATGCAAACATACTGTATAGGGCAAACTGAATACATGGAATATAGAAACATAAGGAATATAATAAATATGTAAGTAACGTACAAGGCAGGGCTAACATAGGATACTGGATGAATATGAATATACAAAGAAAACTCAATATATGAAATACAGAAAACAAAGATACAAGGAAACAGGTTTTGACAAATACAAGTACATGAGGTCATTCAGAAACATGAGCACATGGAGAAAGGAGGCAGGTGAAACAGGAACTCCAAACAGACAAAATGACCCTTGATCAGCCAGAGCAGTCCTGTTTATCCTGGGTGATCACTTGCTGGTAATTAATGAGTTAGGTGAATCCCACAGCAGCCACTATGGGAAGATCATGAAAATGTCCACAATATACCAATGACTTCAACAGCGGCCCCTAGTGGCAGGTCAGGAAAATGTCCACAGTGTAACACCAAACTTCAACTATGAGGTGAAATAAGTTTAAGGAAGAGTAGCAATGAACCAGTAGACAAGAAGGTGGTTGGTTCTGATGTATACTGTAAGTTGTACAGTCTGTGTGTACCGCATACGTCTGAGGATGGGAAATATAGTGCAAAAAAGAGATTAGCAGACATACATTTATATGAAACATTGTGCATTATCTGTGTTCTAATTAGAAACCCAGACAAGTATCCTCTAATTAATCTTCCAGGCTTTACCACTTCAGAAACAACATATATTTGCTGCTCAGTACAGAACACAATATGATGAATTAAACAAAGAATGTGTTGATAAGTTTTTCTAGTACAAAGAATTTACAATTTGCCAAACATTTTTGTTAGTTTAGAAGAGTCAGCATTTCTATATTCAGGAAGACAATACAAACATGGTACTTCTAATAATAGACAAAGTATTTTTATTCCATTTTTTTTTCTGAGTTGGTTTTACAGTGTACATGAAACATCTGCTTCCCAGACATCTGAGCGACTAATAGAGAAAAGATTGCAATCCAGATCCCAGACTGCAAGACATATTTCACTGTAAGCGAAACCTAACAGATCCAAAACACTTAGAAATAGTTTGCAGGGAAATCATTTTGGTTGCTGTAAGCAAGGATTTGTTTGGATTTGCTCCTTAATGCCGTATGGTACAATCCTGGTAAGAGCCTCGGAGGTGAGTAGTTTAATCCTGGATGCCAAAAATAATAGAATAAGGGGAATGGCGGTACTTTGAGTAAACACCAGAGGAAAAAATGATTTGGCTTACAAAGTGATAATTTCCTGGGAACTTATTGACAAATGGGAATTCAAACCTGGCTGACTTTTTAGAGAAATCCAGTTTAGTAAAAAACAGAAAAGAAGTAAAAGACTGTAGGAAATAATGTCTGGACTGTGTCAGCTCCCCATGAATGGTTATAGTGTGTGAACATAAGAAACATTAGAAGGCCTAACATAGCCTGGAAATTCCTGACAATTAAGCCTCATGGTATTCAAGAATTGCACAACTATACAAGACGAAAAACGGGAAGGTTATGTTAAATGTCACTAGTCGAAGCATTACTTTTCTAAAAGAACAAAATACGAGCACATTCTTTTTCAGAAATCCATTAAAGGTCTGTGTTTATGTATAGTGGATTATCCCTGATGTTTTCTAAATATGGTCAGCAAGTGTAGGGTAATGGGAAATGTAACACCCCAGAGGCCAAAATATACACTAATTTAATATAATTAAAAAGGAACACAGCCAGGGGCAAATATATTTTTTGATGTATATTTACAACTAAGGTATACCATTGCTACTATACTGTATAACATATCTCAACACTTAAAACTCATATGTACATACACATAAAGTAGTATAGACTTATACCTAATTAGCCTAAAAAGTACAGTTGCGTATATATTGATTTTATGCTGCCAAGGAAATAACTTGGGACTGGATCCACACTTGCTAGTTTCACTTGTTTTCTGCTCCATCCAAGCGGAAAACATCCTCAAATGATGAGTGACCTTATGAGGTTTCCTGCATAGAGCTTAGAATCCAGGCTTCCCTGCTGGACAGTGGGGCGTAACAGCGTGTACACATGGTCCGAGGGTGAAAGGGCCTGGCTAGCCCCTTACATATGAAACTTATTTACGCCCTATTTTCCATGGAGATGTTAAGGTAGGATCCTGTTGTTGGTGTTGTCTTCCCTCGCACAAAAAGGACTTAGTTTTGTGTGGTGCTCTGTCATCGCGGCTCTGGTCAGAGGAGTTCTGGAGCCGGCCCTTAATTAGCATCTCTTATTTTTCTGTATATTAATGTTCCATAGCTCTATTTTGTATATTTTTATTCTATATACATTGCCCATTGCCACTTGCCTTAATATGAAAATATTTATATCAATGTAAACCAGTCAATAAAGGTGCCCCTTTGAGTTTTTGTATAAAGAAATTAAACCGTATCCTGAATTAATAACGTCAGCCAACTTATACAAGTGGCATGCATAAGTCAGCCTTTGCGAACGCACTGTGCATGCAGGCAGCAGATGTTACGCATCAGAATGCTGAACGTATGGAACATGTGGAACGCAGTTCCATACACCTGGGCCTGACAACACTCTGTACATTTGAGTACGCGCATAACAATTCTGTTCACACCTTATTGATACATGTTTCAGAAGGGAGTGGTGACTGACAGCAATAAGTGATGGTACCAAGTAGTAGTTTAAAAACATGCAAGAGTTCTTTAGCGCAGCTTACTAAAGTAGTTATGCAGTGGAGCCATACTTTAAAGATTTTTTTGTGCCTCTCAACACAATCCATTTGAAAAAGGAAGGCTAATCTGTGTGTAAAGGTAATATAGGGGGATCCTATTCTATCCATGGAGGCAAAATATCTTTTCAGAGGTGGCAGCCACATTTATTTTGTATTAATTGTTTGTGCATATGCATATTCATACTCTGAAACTGGGAGAAGGCATGGGAGGATATCTGCCCATTTTGTTAAGCCCTCTTTAACGGTATCACATTTTATAAGAGAGAGAGAGAGTTCTAATATGTGAGTATATTAGCAAAGTGGAGTATCAGGAGGAAGAACTTTTTTCCAAGACCTTATAAGCATAGCTTTAAGTGTCTGGAAATTTGGATAAAAGTATCATAATCATAGTGAAAAATCATATAAGTTTCCAGTTTTTGAAAATTCTTGAATAAATGCCTGCTGTAAAGTCAGGATTCTAAGGAAATGTGAGAAAAACAGAGTGTTCCAGAGTGTTTTCCTGTAGGTGGAAAATAACAGAGGGTTTTCTCTTATCTTTTCTGCCAGACTGCTGGGTCTGGTGTATAGTATAGCATAGCTGCAAAATGAATATCAGGGCTAAAAGTCTGTCAACCGTAGTATAAAGATCGTCTATATAGGTATGCAATGGAAGCCAGTCCATTGTATACTTATACAGTGTTGCCAGACTGTATTCCAGAACACATGGTTTACACCACTTAAGATCATCAGCAGAGGCTGCTACCTTTATTTCCATGTCTCCCACACAGATGGCACTCCAGTTTTCTAATCTGATTATATGGTGATTTAAAGGATCAAGATTGATGTATAAAATGGAAAGGTGAGAGAGGAAACAACCCTACCTGGTTCCTCTACTGTGCAGCGTATTTAGTGTAAATATTATTTATTAGCATTCCAAAGAGTAACAATGTACAAACCAGTAGTACATCACAACAAATAAGAATGCAGTTTTTACAGAATGATGTAAATGGTAAACACTCCGAAGAACCAAATCCTAAACAGTCTAAGATGAGTAGAAGTATCCATGGTTAAGTCCCAAAGGGGGCAAAGGTATACAGAGACAAAGACAAACAAACACACACAGGAAAAGAAAAGAAAAAGAAGGGTGGAAATGACAGGGGAAGGGAGGGATAAGGAAGGTGATACCAACATTTGGATAACCTAGAACCGAAAGGCCGCTACATCGCCACGGAGAAGATCATCCAGTCAATTGTTTAAATAAATCAATCTTTAAAAACAACAGCCATGGGACAGGTAGCTGTAAAAGTGGAAC
>WWET01004542.1:71252-84349 GCA_011038615.1 Limnodynastes dumerilii | reverse complement strand
TTACTATGGAAACGCCCGATCCATAGTAGCGGCATTGGGACGCTGGAGGGGACGTCCTCCAGTGTCCCAACGCTCACATTACTCCTGGAGGGCGGGGGGAGGTAAGTAAATTAGGCTTGGGGGGCGGGCTAGGCGGCCATACGCTCCTGTGGGAGCGTATGACCCCTTCCTTACGCCGGGCGAAGCTAGGGTAGCCTTCACCCAGCGTAAGGTAGGGGCCATACGCCCGCACAGGGGGAGTGCCAGGGGGGAGTCAGCGATGTAACGCTGAGCGTTAGCACGCTCAGCGCTACATCGTTGATCTGGATCAGGCCCTATGTGTCTGTTTTTTGCCCAGCTGCAGGTTAATTAATCTCTGTAGGTGTGTCTGTCTGCCACAGCTGATTGGGGGAGTTAACCTTAAATAGCCTCTTGCTGGAACATTCTCTGCTGGTCATAGCTTCCATCTTCTTGCTTCTGTGTCTTGGTCCGTCTGCCTGCTGTTGTTACTCTGCCATTGAGCTTTTGTGCATTTGCTTTCTGACTCCTTCTGTGTCTTCTCCATTGCCCAGTCTGCCTCTTGTCCTCTTGCCTGATTGTGAGTGTGAGTGAGTGTTTCCCTGTCTGTTGGTTCTCAGCCTGTCTGTCTGCTGATTACCTTGTGCTTCCCAACTGCTCCACCTCTGTTGCTGACATTACCATTCATCTCTAGAGTGTCAGTCAGTGCAGAGTCTCTGCTATCCCACTTTACCCTATGGCAGTGTTCCCCAACCTCAGTCCTCAGGGACCACTAACAGTCCATATTTTCTAGGCTTCCTTAAAGAATCACAGGTGATATAATGAGCAGTACCTGTGGAGCTTTTAAAATATGACAGTTAGTAATGAACACACCTGTGCTCCAGTGAGACCTGGAAAACATGCACTGTTAGTGGTCTCTGAGGACCGAGGTTGGGGAACACTGCTATAAGACATATATCTGTCAAAGTATATATCACATATTGTGTGCCCAGCTTTAGTCCTCTTTTTTTCAAGCCAGATCTTTGAATTACATAGAAACATAGAAAGTGACGGCAGATAAGAGCCACATGGCCCATCTAGTCTGCCCATTTGTTTATTGAAAACTATACTGACTACCCTATGGTACATAGTACCTGCTCTGTCTATACATACATCCTGCACACTGTGTCTCTGCAATCCTGCATTTACCTTTCTCCGGTACATAGTACCGGCACTGTCTTGTCCTACCTTGTTTATAGTTTTATGATTTGTACGTTCCTGTTCCTGTGGGGTTTTCTCATCTGTGGCTGTATTTTGTATTCTTTCTGCACTAGGGTGTCTTATATACCATTTCTATGCACAGGTACTCAAGGGGTAGAGACCTACTACATGGGGCGCAGCAAATGGGGCAATGGCGAAAACCACCTGATGGTAGAATTCACATCCTGGTGCTACTGTGCGTCACACCCTAACATTTACCTTGTGTCTGTCTCAGTCTTGCCTGTCTGTATATTACCTGGAATCTGTACCTGCAATAAACCCCTTTCATTCATATTGGCTACTGCATTCTTTGTACCTAGCCTCAGGTATTCATAAGGAGGCTGGTATTCGTTGCTGCACCCAGGGAAGCGTGTAACCACGTCTTGGATAAGGAGGCTGGCGTCACATATAATCTGGACATTCAGGGAATGGAAGCTCTTACGATTTATATAAATCGAGCAATCCATTCCCCTAGGGACCAGTGCTATATGTGTGCCATTCACAACCCCTATAACATGTGGAAAGCCATCTATGGTGGCAAACTGCTGCTTCGTCATCCATTGGCAAACTTATAAACTGATTAATGTGCAACAGAAATGCCCTCATGTCAATTTACAGAGTGCGTCTGAATGAAGCCTGAGACATTTCTGCTGCGCACCCCATAACCAAACAACATCCAGGTCACTCTGCATAGTTGTGGTGCCCCTGGGGGCGCTTGCAGAGTGAAGCATGGTAGTGCGAGGGCTGTTGCTAGGCAACAGCCAGCTGACAGAAGCGCGCTATGCAACGCTAGGGGACTCTGGAAAGATCTGGAGAGAGTGAGGAGAATTGAAGGGTGGTTGGAGAGGGCAGTGGGCAGGAGAGAAAGTGACAACAGAGCAGATTGAGTAAAATGTCAGTGGCGGTAGCAAGAGGGAGAACATTGGTGACGGAGCGTGAGAGAGGATAACAGCTGGGCAGACTGGGAGAAAGTATCGGTGGTGGTGCAGAGAAAGCATCAGTGGTGCTGAGAGATAGGTGATAGTGGAGCCGGAGTATAAAAGTGTCGGTGGTGAGGTGATAGCGGAGCAGGAGCATACAAGTGACGGTGGTGAGGTGGCAGAACGGTGATAGCGGAGTTGGAGCATACAAGTGATGGTGGTGAGGTGACAGAGCTGTGATCATGGAGTCGGTGTATCAGAGGTGAGGTGGTGAGACAACGGATTGGAGATAGCAGAATCAGCACAGGGAAATGTTGATTATTAAGAAAAGGAGAGTGAGCATTAGAGGAGACAAAGGGGAGAGTCGGTAGCTAAGCAGGGGAGAGAAGCAGATATCAGGAAGGAATCTGAGGTGGTACAGCTGAAAAGTGGATTCCAGAAATGTATATGTTTAATTAGAATTACATATAACTGAAGTAGAAGTAAACTTTCTTACATTTTTAAGTAAAAATTATACTCACACAGACTGATATTGTATTGATATACTTCATGTAAGTAACATTTTAAAATTTGTTTAGTTTCATTCTTCTCAAATTGTTACTCTGATGCTTTACATGTAATGTTGTATTAATTTAATAACACAATTTAAATGCTCTGATTATGAATAAGAACAACATAGTTTTGTAACAAACCATTTCATTTTTTTAACCAGAATAAGCTTTCTGCTAATCTAAAGCATCCCGAGAAATATCTATTAAAACTAAATTTTAATTCACTAAAGACTAGTGTGACGTTGTTCTGAGTTTTCTTAAATTGGTTCACCTCTCTACAATCTAAAAGAAAAATATCTGTAACATGATTCGAATAATTTAGAACCACTACCCTATAACAAAGGTGGGTATCACAAAATCTGCAGAGTTTCCAGAATCGGATAAGGAGGAAGTCGGTAATGTCTAACATCCTCATCTGACATTCCAATGAGAGTGACACGTGTCCTGTAGATGCGCATCCGGACCCTCTGGCGTTGACATTGACGCTGCTGAGCAGCAAGGAAACAGAGTCGTCTCACTGCCCTGCCACAGGGAATAAAACATGGAGAGCTGCAAATTGTGTTAAATATAAAGTGTTAATAATTTATAAAAAATATATTTTAAAAAATATTCAACAATAATGAGATTTTAATACATTTTATTCTAATTGTATACACATATATTACAGTATCTGAACAAACATCCCAATGTAATATGTCATGTATCTAATACCCCGTTCAGCTAAAAGCCAGGGTTTTCATGAAATAGCCGGGTTTCATGAGAGCCCCGGCTTTTTCTGACAATCTGAACGCGAACCTCGGCTCTCTCTAGCCGGATCTTAGACCCGGCTAAAAAGAAGGAGTTTGCAGAGAAAGCCTGGTCCTGTGGCTCCACTGCACAGAGGTGACCAGGAAAATGCCGGGTCACCGCTGTCAGTGTGAATGGGCAGCCCGCCAGTTTCCTGCTAATCCCTAGGGTTTGAAAACCCTGGGGATTTGCAGGGCTGGTAATCTGAACATGGTATAACAAACAAAAAGGGACAATTGTCTGTATTGGCATTACTGGTAGCTAATTAATCATGTAGTTAACAGGTAATTTAGCACTGGCAAACTTTTTTCTATATACCTGCCAAATACAACAGTCTAACATTTGTTAAATCCACCTTTTGTGTGCTATATGTTTTAAATTGTTCTTACAGTTTAATGTACATTTAATGTTTTCACTTTACAATATTGTATCAATTCTTAAACAGTCTGGAAATATTTTGTATTATTTAAATTCTATTTGTCACTAAAATATAACTTTACAAATATTTTGCAGTGATCCCTGACTCAACTCTAAATGTGAGCCCTGCCTACTAAGTCAATACATCCATTGTGTGTGCACATTGCTAGATTGCTAGTGAAAGCGTGCTTCATGTTAGAGACAATGGACAATTGAGTAACTCATACTCTGATTCAACTCTAAATGATCACATTATAAAATACAAGGCAAAACAATATAAATGAAATTTGTAATCAATTACCTCAACAATGTATTGGTGGGAATCATTATGCAGTCACCTAAGAAAACATTCTTGATTACAAAACAAAGTAAAATTTTGATACAAACAAAATAAAACAAATATATCATTTAGGAACTAAAATGAATAACTAAAAAAATCTAATATTAAAAAAAAAAAAAAATACTAACCAAAGTTGTGAATTACATCATGTCATCAAACATTGCAAACAAAAATACTAGAAATGGAAAACATAGTCAAAATAAAACTGTTACCTTCCAAAAACTTTTTGCATACAATAGCCAAGCAGCATTGCTTTAAAGATGTTTCCGTTAAAGTTAATTGAACACACAAATCTGGTAATTTAAAAAACACAACAGGTGTGTTTGTGTTAAGTCCTTGGAGGATTAGACACGGTCCACCAATTTACGAGTGGTCGAGAGATACCTTAAATTTTCCTGTGCGTATGTTTCCCTACGCAAGTCACTCCTACTTGTGAATCTATTGGAACTGCATTAGCACGCCCAGTATGGGCATTTGTCGGAAGAATGAGGTAAGTGGGTGTGAATCAGGCGGTTATGTTTATGTGCATATTTTTGCATTCTGGGCATGCGCAGATTAAAAAAATTGTAAAAACGCGCACGTATATAACATATTAACGTATAAGGTATATAACGTATTTATGTATGTGTGAATCAGGTCCATTGTTGTTATCGTTTATTTATAAGGCATCACAAAGTGTCCGCAGCACCGTACAAAATACAACATAAACGACAGTACAGACAAACAGGGCAGGAATGGACAACATAGTACATAATAAAATACAATATAAATAAAACAATATCACAAAAATATAATAAAGTAAATAAAGCAATGCAAAATGCGATCAAACGTTTGAGAGGGAGCCACCAGGTGGGAAAGGGGTACAAGAGGGTACGAAGTGAGGGAGGTGTTGTGAAGCAAGGAATAACACTAGGATGGAGGGCCCTGGTCATGTGAGCTAACACACTAAGTGGGAGGGTTGAACTTACAGAAGACATAAGGAGGGGGATGGAAGTGGACTGCTGGTGTGAGCGGAGGAGACTGAGAAGAAAGTAGAAGAAGGAATAGATGTAGGATGATGCAGTGAGGATGTTAAGTGGAGGATGGGTAGGCTAGCCTGAACAGGTGTGTTTTGAATGAGGGCTTGAAGACCTGCAAATTTCTCTTATTCTGACCTTATTAGAGTTATATCAGAGAAATTGGAGCATACATATTATCCAGATAAACAAAGCAAACACTACTTTGATACCTAAACCCATTAAGCTTCGATTCTTATCATCTAATTACTTTATTGAATAAAGATTTCATAATGTTATCAAAAATTTTTGCTAATCGTCTACAGTCCTTTCTCCCTGATTTAATAACATTACGTATGATTTGTGCAAGGACAATGGGCAGTAAAGGCTATTTGTGCTGCTGTCGCTGCAGTTGCAGCCTCGCAGCATTCAAGATTTTATTAACACATGCTACTCAGCCTTGATACACTCAAGGGGACTGATTCAGAGATGCACTTACACCTTTTTTTAAAGTAAGGGGTGTTAATTAAATAAAAAAATTTAGCATGCAGGGAAAATACATTACTTTTACACATAGAACTAAAATATTGCCTAGCTTTGTTTATTCTATAAAATAGAGTTGGGCGAAGAAACTTCACCTCCTAATTTTAATTCTGGTTTTACAATTGAAATCTGCCTCCCCTTACAATTCAACATGGTATTGCTCAGGTCTACACTTGCACCTAAAAAAAGGTGGAAGTGCAACTCTGAATCAGCCCCAAGTCCTTTGATACAGTTTCTGGGCCTCATCTGTTTTGGGAGAAAGAATTTTACTTTTCCTTTTATTTTATGTGTTATTTTTATACTACTCCCAAAACTTCCTTAATTATCAATGGTGTACATTGAGAGGAGAATCTGAGTACTGGGGTACACGTCAAGGATGCCCTTTCTCTCCTCTGTTATTTAATCTATCAATAGATCCTGTGTTTCATATTTTGGATAATTATGTTTTTCAGGTTCTTCAGATGGGTAAGATGGAAATTAAATTATCTGCATTTGCAGACGATGTACTGTTATATACTGCAAACCCACAAGATTTGCTAAACTTTATTATTGATAAATTGGAAGAATTCGGCAGGGTCTTCGGCTTTGCTGTTAATTTGTCTAAATCTGTAGCCATGGCTTTGAATTTGAATATCTCAAAACCATCCTGCTGTACACAATTGCAATTTCAGTGGGCTAGAGATATAACATATTTGGGAAGTAAGGCTAGATTTAGTAAAATGTGCAAAAGAAAAAAAATTTAGATTTTGCCCATAGCAACCAATCACATTCCCTAGTACGTAATAGGAAAGTAAAAGCTAGAATCTGCTATAGCCAACATTTCCACTTTTCCTTTTCTGCAGTTTATTAAATCTAGCCTTAAATTACTTAAACAACTCTCTAATATGTGTAATATTAATTATTATTCAGCTATATCAGCTATGACTTACTGGGTTGGCAACATCTTCCGCTGTCCTTTTTGGAACATATTAATCTATTGAAGGTGGTAACCTTATCCAATCCTTATCTTTTTCTTGTCCCATTCCGATATTACTAAAATTCATGCATTGTTCATATTTTTTTGAAAGATAAAGCTTCCCATATAGGTTTAATTAAGTGTTGTTCAACAGCAGCTATTTTGGAGGCTTTAAGGGGTGCCTCCTGAGGTAATTTGGCTCTAAATTTAAAAACATATATGTATGACCCAACATTGGGACCCGATTGTTAGAGTTAGGACCACCATAAGCAGAAAGGCCTTGACGGTGGTTTGTGGTTTATCATATATTTGCAAATATGTGTATCTGTGTTTTATTTTACATATAGAATGGTATAGTCTGTTGCTGGTTAAAGGCAGTGTTGTTGGGGCATTTTCTTTCCTGTTTTTCTGTTGCTAGCAGAATACCCCCTGCTTTTCATGCATCAGTTTGCATTTACCTGTAAATTAATCTGAGCAACTTCCATTTTTCGATTTTGTGTGTATATTTTTTGATTGTAGGAAAGGGCTATATAACCACACTTCAATCAACGATTCAACAGAAAATCTGTGAATCCCTCTGTAATGGTATATGTTATAAGAATATTCAGGTATTCAGGTATAGTACTGAACCAAGAATGAAAGAGAGGTTTGGATACTTACTGAGCAGTGTCTCCTGACACTTTGTTCATTTCTGAAATGTTGTAATATTGTAATTTTGACATAGAATTGGAGTAATTATATGTTAAATGTATTTTACAAAGAATATATCAGTCAACAAATTAGTTTCAAATATGTTTATTGTTAAATGAATAGTCATGTATGTGTTCTCCTTGAAATGTAACACATAATTTGTACAATGCAAAGATGTTAATAAATAAAATTTTGAAAAATATATTACAGACTAATTTTTGTTAAACAAACAATAATTTTATTTTACAATAACACAAGTGATGTAACAAATAACAACACTACAAAGTGTTAAAATTTACTTAAAATCAAACCAAGCAGCATATATTTGAATAAATCCACCCAAAATGGCTCTCAAATGCCTGCAAATAAAGTTTTGGTTCACTGATGAGTTCAGCTAACCTTCTCCAAATGCAAACACTCACAATCAGGACGTGACTAGAATTTATATAGTGTCTATGATGTGAATTCTCACGATTTTAAAGCAAATACTGGTGATTTTAAAGCAAAACATATATAAATCCTCAAAACACAATTTTAATACAAATCGTGGTAAACTACAGCGAGTTTAACACAATCTCTCCACAATTTAATTGCCAGACATTGCCGTAGTTTAAAAATTGCTACTTAAAGTTGCCCCTTAGTAAAAGTAAGTTTTAAAACAAACTCGTCGGAGATTGGCGGCGATGTGCAGCAATCCAGCAACTGGAGTGTGCTCATCAGGAATAACAACAATATTTAAGATTAAAGATTTAACACAAACCTTATCTGCTGCCCATCTCGCTGCTTCGTTTGCTCTCTGATTACCTTTTGACACCTGGTCATAATCATTTGTACTTGATACTTAATCACAACTATAGGTTATGGTAATTGCTAAGTTTTGTCTGGGTACGGGGACCACTCGGGGTCTGGTACTCAACAGCCTTCGTCAGTCTTGAGACTTGCAACTTGTTGGAGATCAGAAACGAAGAGACACAACACAGAGCTATGTTATGAACTCAGCAGTTGATCTGATCTGCAGAGGGCTCGCTCTAAGCTTTAGTTATGCACAATACAGGATGCAGCAGGTTATACAATAAACTCATCAATACTTAGCACATTCCCTTAGCATATTTTTTTTTTCATAAGCTGCTGACGCATGTAGCCTTAGCCACAACACCAGGTGTTGACCTCATGATTTATTAAAAAAAAGTCCTTATCTTGTTATGGGTGCACATCCAATGTTGTCTGTGACTTCCCTGAGTCAAGGTTGTGAACATCCAGTTTTCTTATTTCTCAAGCTCAGTAATTTTCTTTGCAAAGCTGTTTCAATAAATGTCTGCATTTCTTTTTCTTAAGGTTAATCTATAAATTTTTCAGCGAAAGCCGCAAGACAAATAGCAATTCCATATAATAATTATAGCTAAAACCCCTACGATTACAAGAATGGGATGCAAAATTACATGCATAAAGCCTGTGTTAGTAGGGGATTTTTCAGTGAATACATCCCACCAATGATGTTGCAATCCTTCTTTTAATTGAGAAGACAGGTGTTTCGGCTGGTTTGCTTCAACAATAGTTTGCATTTGAGCATGACTGGCTGAGTAATTTACTTGTTTCAGATGCTCCTCCAATTTCTTTATATCATTAATGATATTAATTATGTCCTGAATACTAACCGTTAAGTTATGATGCTAAAGAGTGTATGGTTTAAAGGCCTGTGCTATGTAGTCTTCCTGGTCCTTGTAAAACACATATGTCTTATTTCTCTGAACTAGTTGGGTAATATAAATTAAACAACCAGAAAATGGTTTAGTCAGGTTATACATTTGGATAATAGCTGGATCATGTGCAATCATACGCACTACCTGTGGAGCTATTTCCATAAACATGTAAGTAAGTCATGCAAAGTCCAACTACAAACACTTGTTGGGTGCTGTAACTGACAAGGTTCAGAGGTGTAAGTGGTCTTGGGACTTATCATACCACTATCGGTAGGTGAGATCATGCGTTCTGTTATCTGGTGCCATGTACTTCTCTTTAAACTGAGGAGTCTATAGGGTAGAACTGTCTCCCAGAGGTAGTGTCAAAATAAAAAATGTACACGTTGTTTCCGATTTAGAGACATTAAAAGCTTCTAATTCACTCCAACACCAAGCATCAGTACAAAATACTTCCTTACCATGTAATCTTAACCATAGTTTCTCAGAAAGATTAAACAATTGCTTGTACACCTGCATGTTACCAGTCATTAATTGGGTCTGGGCCAATCCTTTCTGTTGCTTCTAATATATTGCCCTGAACATTCTGTCCAATTGAACAGACTGGAAATATTTTGGGTTAACTGTAACGTATTAATGAATGATTTGTTCACTAACATTAAGAATTCTTTGTTCCATTCTATTGTCTCAAGCAATGATGTAAACACTGTTGGCATCCAATCTGCTTGCGTTGTTATAATTCTAGCCATATCATGCCCTGCAGAACTAATTTTATTAGCTTGGGTTTCTATATCTATTGAGTTTAGGATTCCCAGTCCCGTTCCTGCCCCTCTCAACAGTGTGTCGTACCATGTTCTTCTTGTTCTGTGATAACAGTTAGGAGGAAATGAGATGTTAAACTTGTACAAGATCCTATAACGTTTTAATCCCTACTGATTGACAAGATGATGGTATCTATACTAAAGTGTCATTTCTGATTGTGGGTCCAGTTCTGAATATATACCATCTAGTTCTAGTATGAAGCATACCACCTTTATAGCGGGTGGAATTTGCACATACTATCATGGTATCTGCATAATCACTTGCATTTAGTCTTTTATTGAATTATAGGTGATCTGTCTGGTTAATATATTCATTAGTTATTTTACCAAATTCTCGGTATCCCATCATTTTTACAAATGGGTGTTTACAGCACTTAATCTGACCTTCAGTTCCATTGGTTATAATAAAAGAACTATTCTGTTGGGGCAACCAAAAGACATGAACTTCAGCCCCACCCTTCTTTTTAAATACGGTACCTCCTTGTATAGTAACATGTAATTGTTCACAGGGCAGTATCCATTCTTGAGCTATAGTCATGTTAAGGCTTGGATCATTTCTAAAGTGCCACTTTCTACCCTGTTTATATATTTTGACACATGATGAGGGTGAATCAGACATATTAAAATGGAAGAAAACACCTGGCCATGGATATTAGTCAAAGTTTTTGATCAATTGTTTTATATATGCTGTCAGATCCCCATGACTATGCTGCAATTGTTGTGGGAAATAGTAACCTGTCCTTGGGACTGATCCCAAAAATATCAGATATGGCCCCTGGCATGACACATGTCATTCGCTGGAGGAACTCTGCAGGAAGAGGACGACGTTACCATCAGAAGCAAGAAGTGTCCCAGCAGCCGTCCAGATGACCGGCGAGGTCAACATAGACGACTACAGAACTGTGAGTACTATAAATATTTTTACTTTGCTGTTTTAAATGTGAAAACTGAAATTTATATGTTGCCTTTTTTTTTAAATGCGTCATGCATTTTATTGGATTTTTTTTTTTTTTTTTAAATGCGTCATGCATTTTATTGGATATATTTTACACGTGCCATATGTATAAAAAGGTCATATTATTGGGGACATCTGCTTAACTATTTAAGGACAGAAGAGGACATCTGCTTAACTATTTAGGGACCGAAGGGGACATCTGCTTAACTATTTAGGGACCTGAGGGGCATGTACTATTATTAATAGGGAACGGAGGGCACATATTAGTTGTATTAGGTGCAAGAAGACATTTTTTTTTAAATTTACACTGTAACAGACTAAATATGCTGACGACAGCATGCCATTAAACCTTGGCATGCTGTCATTTAGAGTATTATAAGGCAAAGCATGCCCTGCAATACATGGGCATGCTTTGCCTTATAGTACTATATGCAGCTACATGCCAAGGGTGAAGTGCTTGCAGAGGCAGCCATTTTATTTTATTTTTTAAACTTTTATTCTTTTTTTACACAGGTGGTGGGGGCTTAACAAAGCAAAGTGAGCGCCGATTTCTATGAAATCGACACTAACCCCATCCGAATTAACTCGGGAGAGTTGACAGCAAATCTCTGGGGATTTACTAAATCTCCCCCTTAGTAAATCCAGAGATTTGTATGTCACTCATGCAAAAAATCGCCAGAGCGATTTAAACACTGGAGATTTAAATCTCCACTCATCTCTCACGAGTTTGTGGAGATTTTGCTTTAGCAAATCCAGCGATTTAAAAATCACTGGTAAACTACTGAAATCTCTGGCGATTTTACTAAATCTAGCCCCTAGTCTTTCTTGAGGGAGTGGTCCTAATGCTAAACAGAACTATTGGGAGACACTCTGGCCATGATTTCTTTGTTTCAGCCATCATCTTTTGTATCTTTAGTTTAATAGTTCCGTTCAACCTCTCTACCTTCCCACTTGCCTGTGGTCTGTAGGGAGTGTGGAAGGCCTGCTGTATACCTAAATCTTCCATTATGTGTTGCATTACTTTTCCTGTGAAATGTGTACCTCTGTCTGATTCTATGACTTCTGGTATGCCATATCTACAGACTATTTCACTGATTAACTTCTTAGCTGTTGCCTTGGCTGTAGCTTTGGTCACTGGCCAGGCTTCTGGCCATCTACTGAATAAGTCCATACACACCAGTATATACTCATAAGGGCCAATCTTAGGTAACTGTATATAATCAATTTGTAGTCTCTGAAACAGATACAAAGCCTTTGGCGTGGTTCCCAGAGGTGTCTTGACTCTTTGTTGCTGTCTTGTTGAATCCTGGTGCTATCCAATGTGCTTGTACTGAATTTGTCATTTTTCCCTAGAATGATGTAATTTTCCATTGGCCACTTCTAGCATGGGAGGAAATAATGCAGCTGTTAGACAATATTTTCCTTCCTTACACCACACTCCTTCTTTATTTTCTAAGGCTTTCTCCTTTGTCTTTTTTTTTTCCTGTGTTGTTGCTTGCTTCTGAAACATCATTAGTTCTTCTAGTGTTGCCATTCGTTATATCTGAGTTATCATGACAAATTCTTCTCTTTGTACAGGCTGCCTGTTTGGCCTGCTTGTGTTCAAAGGTATTTCTTTTTGCTTCTGGAGTTTGATATTTAGTATGAGCCTGAATCTTTATTATGCCCACTTGTTTTGGCAATTCCAGTGCCCTGAAGAGGGCTTTAACTTGTTCAGCGTGTTTAATGGATTTACCTGTCCCTGCATCACCGGGGCGGCCCCTGTGTCACCGGGCGCGGTCTCTGCGTCACCGGGCGCAGTCCCTACGTCGCTGGGGGTCAGTCCCTGCGTCGCTGGGGGGGGGGCGGTCCCTGCGTTATCAGGGTTTGTGTATAGGTGTCCTGCAAAGTATCCAGCCCCCCCTCAGTATCTCCCATCATGTGCCTCCAGCCCCCCCTCAGTACTCCACCATGTTTCTCCACCCTCTCTCCTTTTCACTTACCTTTGTGTCCTGCTTTCCTTCCTCCTCCGCAGCGCTTTTCTGACTTCTCACTTGCCGACTCTCCTAGCTCTGCTGGCTGCTGTCTTCTGGAAGGCACACCGTGAACAGCGCGTCGGTGATGTCATCCGGCGCATACGCAAAGCACATTTAGGGAGAGATGAATTCTAGTGTTACCATCTTTTCAACAAGAACTTCATGGACACAGACCC
>WWET01004542.1:47804-66076 GCA_011038615.1 Limnodynastes dumerilii | reverse complement strand
CCTCCCGGAACACATGCCTTACAATTTGGAAATTCTCTTTCGGGAAAGGGGACGTTATCTGGTCTGATTCCTGTCCCGTCCTCTGTTACTAACTAAGTATCACCATTTCTGATCAATATTATAAGAAGTACCATAGACTGGTTGACTCGCAGTGGTGCATTTGGCTGTGGTTCATGATAAGGTGGAGGATTATAAGGGCCATTTAAACTGAGCTGACCCATTTCCTCCTCCATCCTCTTGTGCGTCTCTGACTGTATTTCCCGGCATACCAATATCCAAATGCAGACAGTGTCCTGTAATCTATGTTTTATTATCTAACTCTTATTCCCTGCCTGAAATCTTTCCCATACTTGGAGATCAAGTGTACCTTCTGGAGGTAATCCTGCCCTTTAAAAAAAAAAAAAAAAATGCCTTTAAAAAAAAAAAAAAAAAAAATGTAAGCCCTTTCAGAGCCTTATTGGTCTTTTCTTAACTAAATCCACTGGTCGAGTTTCCTCGATCATATTGCTAGTCTGTGCTCCCATAACTGGGATTCTCTATATGCACCCTTAATAGCCTTATGTGGATTTCTGTTAAGTCTCTTTATAAAGAGTAATTACTGGAGTGTCCTTTCAACTATAGTGGCCTGTACTGCTAGGCACATGGATTCCCTCACACAAGATTGAGGACAAAAAACCAGTCCCCAAATTGTAATTCTCCTTCTATATCTCTGGAAAATCTATCCACAGGGATCCCCAACTTAATCCCGTAAAATGCTGTAAATAACTGGGGTTTGGGAGTTGTGTACCAAAAGTGATAGTCAATCTGTTCCAAGGATTTGGTCCAGATCCCAGAAACATTCGTTGCTCTGTGTCTGCAGGCTAGGTACCTATGAGAACGGACACAGGTCTGCCTCTAGTTTGAAATACTATGTTTGTAGTGTACTTTGGAAAGCCAAACCTAAACCATTGTTCCCCCATATATTGAGCTAACTGATCCTAGTCCCTTCCTTAGTTTCTACACCGGGTTACTTTGGGATACCCACTTAATCAAACACAGATGAACATCCAAAGCATAGACATGAAACATTGAACAGTAAGTGGCTGAAATCAATCTCAGTCTTACTTACCGTACGGATTTGCCTTCAGTTGTTTCTCCATGCCACTTGGGTTGGTTCCACTCTCTCTTTTCCGGGCCATAACCTTTCCAATGAATGAGATATTGTATTTGCCCACGAACCCATCTGGAATCTAAGATCTCCTCAATGAGAAGGCATGGAGAAGTTGGGGATACTTTTCACTGGTTTGAGGAGCGAGGCATGGAAGGTGGACGGGATTCTTAAAGTTCTGGGTAGCTTTAATCTGAACGCCACTGGATTTACCTTCTTAATGATGACAAAAGGACCAATAAACCAAGGTCCTTGTTTCCTGGAGGGTTGTTGGATGTGGATATTTTTTGTGGATAGCCACACTTTATCACAGACTTTGAATCTGCATTTCTGTCAGTGACGATCCATCCTAGTCTTCGTTTGAAAAGCTGTTCTTTGTAAAGAAAGGTTAACTTGGGTCCATATGTTACGTAGATTCTTAGCAGATTGACTGGCATCATGATGTAGGCCAGAATGTGCCTGAATTAGAGAACAGAAGAAGGGGTGATAACCCCAGACACAAAAAAAGGAGACGTCTTGGAGGAGCAATGTATGGCATTGTTATATGCGAATTCAGCCCAGGGAAGGCTCTGGACCCAATTGTTTTGGAGTTTAGACACATAGCATCGCAGGTATTGTTTCAGAGACTGATTCACTCTTTCAGTTTGCACATTGGTCTGCGGATAGTAGCCAGAAGACAGACTCACCTTGATCTGGAGTAAGGAACAGAAAGATCTCCAAAATTTTGCCACGAATTGTGAGCCGCAATCTGACACAATGTCTAATGGTAGACCATGGAGTCTGATGATTTGAGCGACAAAGATCTCCGCCAGAGCCTTGGCAGAAGGTAGACCACATAGAGTAGTGAAATAGGCCATCTTGCTGATGCGGTCCACCACAACCCAGATGGTATTGCAACCCTTGGAAATGGGTAAATCAGTGATGAAGTCCATGGAGAGATGTGAGGATAGAGAGGACCAAAGATGAGCACGGGAGGTCTTGTTGCAGCCACAGACAGTACAGTTGCCGATAAAGTCTTCCACATCTCTAGTGATGCCTGGCCACCAGACTGTCCGAGACAGAAGTTCCTTGGTTTTCTGAACTCCAGGGTGCCCAGTTGTCTTGCACATATGGCTCTCCACGAGGACTGCTCGTCTAAAACTTTCAGGAATGAAGAGACGATTAGTGGGTGTCTGTGCTGGAGCCTGATCCTGAACCTGCAGCAGCTGGGTATGAAGATCCTGAATAAGACCAGCAATGATGACCGCAGAAGGAACAAGGTGTAGAGAACTGACGGACGGATGCTCAGGCAAGAAAGAGCGAGATAAGGCGTCCGCTTTAGTATTCTGGGAGCCAGGATGAAAAGAAATGACAAATTGAAACATGTGAAGAAGAGTGCCCATCAGGCTTGACGAGGAGACAATCGTTTGGCTGATTGGATGTAGGCCAAGTTTTTGTGGTCGGTGAGGACTGTAATCTGATGTTGGGCTCCCTCCAACCAGTGCCTCTATTCCTCAAATGAAAGTTTAATTGCCAGAAGTGCCAGAAGATTATTGTCTCTGAGCTTAGAGAGGACCAGGCGAACGTGAAAATGATGTTCTTCGAGGGTAGACAAGTAAATGAGGATGTCGACAAGATAGACTACGAATCTGCCAAAGGAATTCACGTAAGATGTTGTTGATGAAATACTGCGGGAGCGTTGCAGAGTCCGAATGGCATGACCAGGTACTCATGATGGCCAGATTGGGTGTTGAACGCCGTCTTCCACTCGCCGCCCTCACGGATGTGCACCAGATTGTAAGCTCCTCTCAGATCGATCTTTGTGTACACTGTGGCTTCTTTCAGGTCATCAAAGAGATCAGAGATTTTACTGAAATTTTATTAAGGTCCCGGTAGTCGATGCATGGTCTTAATGTACCATCCTTCTTGGCTACAAAAAAAAAATCCTGCGCCTACAGGTGATTTAGACGGATGAAGCCTTTCTAGAGATTTTCCTTAATGTACTCATCCATAGCCTCCAGACGGGAGAGAGAGTACAATCTGCCTTTGGGCAGTTTGGCTCCAGGAACCAGTTCCATGGCCCAATCGTAGCAATGAGGAGGAAGAGAGTCTGCATTTTTCTTACAAAAGACATCCAGAAAATCAGTGTACTGTGGAGGTAGCTAATACTCAACTATAGTGGCCGAGAGGACGGGTATCTTGAGGCAGGAAGTGCAACGTTCTTTATTCCAGCGACTGATCTCGCCAGTGGTCCAATGGATTTCCGGGTTATGCTTCCTGAGCCATGGATGCCCCAGGATCACGGAAGCAGACTGGCAATCAATTAAATAGAATTCCAAGTCCTCCTGGTGACAGATCCCGATGATAGATGAACTGGGTGGGAGAGTTTGATGATACTTCCCCCCGAGAGGGGTTTGCCGTCCAGACCGCAGGCAGTAATGGGAGGAGAGAGAATTTGAGCTGTGATACCCAGCGAGTGCGCCAGAGAATGGTTAAGGAAATTCCCCGCTGCACCGCTATCTATGAAGGCGGAGATGTCACAACTCTGTCCATTAAAGTGTAATTTGGCAGGCACAATCAGGGAATTTTTAGAAAAGATAAGTCTAAAACCCAGATGGACCTCATCCATATCCACCTGGTTTAAGCGTTTCTCAAAGAAGGCTTTTTCTTGGGACATTGGTCCGCCATGTGAGCAGTACCTCCACAGTACAGACATAACCCTAAGGTATGTTGTCTGGTCTTTTCCTGTTTCGTGAGCTGAAAAGTGCCGATCTGCATGGGCTCGTCCTTTATAGGAGTTCTGAAGAAGGTAGGATCCATGGAAAAACTGGGAGTTGTCCCCTTTTCTAGTCATCTTTCCTTCAAACGGCGATCAATCTTGATGACCAGGAGCATCATATCCTCAAGAGAGGTAGCAGAAGGGTACTGAACCAATTCATCTTTTATTTGTTCAGCCAGACCAGATCTGAACTGGCTCCGGAGCGCCGTATCACTCCACTGGGAAATAGTTGCCCACCGGGCGAAACTCGGAACAATATTCCTCTGCGGTTCTCTTCCCCTGTTTCAAGGTGCATAGCATGGACTCAGCAGTAGTGGTCTGGATCATCATAAAGAAGTCCTAGCGCTTTGAAGAATTCCGTCACATTCTGACAGGTGGGGTGTTTCCGGAGGTAGACTGAAGGCCCATGATTGGGGATCCCCTTGGAGTAGAGAGATGACCAGACCGACACGTTACTGCTTGTTACCGGAAGCCAGAGGACGAAGCTGAAAGTAGAGTAAGCAGTTATTCATAAACTGGGAGAACTTACTTCTATCCCCGGTAAATCGGTCCGGAAGGTTCATCTTTATGTTGGTAGCGGGAGCCACTGGTTGAGTCGGAGGGTTAGGCGGAGGGTTAGGCATAGCACATAGCCTGGTTATGGTCCCTTCCTGGGATTTTACCTTCTCGGTGAGAGTTTGGACCATCTGATCCAGGTTTGAGACCTGGGCAATGAGGGCGTTGATGGCATCTGATCCATGATGACCGTAAACAGTTCTGGCCGGTTATAATGTTACGACACCACCGGAATTACCTGGGTTGAGGACCGGGGTAGTCGTCTGGATGAAGCAGGCTAATGTTACAACACTACCGGAATTACCTGGGTTGAGGACTGGTGTAGTAGTCCGGAAGAAGTGGGCGCAACCGAACAGGGTTCTAGCAGGACCTGGTTCTTCGCTGGTGAGGATAGACTTGTGCCGCAGATTTACCCACAGGTCGCGGTCCCTGGGGCAACGCCCGGGAGAGGAAAGGGAGTGGAAGCGGAGCAGCGGGGAATGGATGAGAAGAAGCGGGTAAGTGGGAAAAGTAGAACCAGAAGAGACTGGGCTATGACTAACAACAATGAACACAGAACGGACGAGACCGGGGTGACAAGACAGGACAGACAGACAGAACGTACCAGGTAACTCACACTCTCACTCACACAGAGGGAAATCCCCTAAGGGATACAAACACATTCACTCAGGAACAGGAAGGGTTAATACTCAAAGGATAAGAACGGCAAGGGAGAGAGAGGGGAATCTAGACAAAAGGGTCACAGCTAGGAACAAGGCAGGATAACACTGGGGAACTCAAGAAAGCAACAGCAGAACTAGGCAAGAAGATAAGAGAGGCAAGATAAGACAGTAGCAGGGGGCAGCAGACGCTAAAACTGGCAGGGCTGAAGGGTTCCCACTGCTCTATTTACAGGGAGGCTGGCCAATGAGGTGGTAGTGTCTGGGCCAGCCCCCCTGGCTGATAGACTATTGTGCACCACAATGATGGTGTCCGGATGATGAGTCCAGCGTGTGCCGCAGTGCGAGGGGAAAGAGCGTCCTGGCTGCCTAGCAACCAGAACAGCAGAGCGGCAAGCAGAGGAGAGCTGGGAGACAGCGTGCGCCATGCGCACATGGCTAATTTGCATGTCGTTACGCCTCCGTGACGACATGCAGGATGAGACAGCGGGTGGAGGTGCTGGAGGGAGCGTGGAGCAGATGGAGCGTTACATGCCGGACTCTGGCATGTAACATCTTGTCATCAGGTGAGATTTTGAGGTATCCCAGATGAGCCCCCAGTAATGTCGGGGCATGGGGACCACTCGGGGTCTGGTATTCAACAGCCTTCGTTGTCAGTCAGAGTCTTGAGACTTGCAACTGGATGGAGATCAGAAATGAAGAGACACAACACAGAGCTATGTTATGAACTCAGCAGTCGATCTGATCTGCAGAGGGCTTGCTCTAAGCTTTATTTATGCAAAATACAGGATGCAGCAGATTATACAATAAACTCATCGATACTTAGCACATTCCCTTAGCATATTTTTTTTTTTATAAGCTGCTGACGCATGTAGCCTTAGCCACAACACCAGGTGTTGACCTCATGATTTATTGAGAAAGTCCTTATATTGTTATGGGTGCACATCCAATGTTGTCTGTGACTTACCTGAGTCAAGGTTGTAAGCATCCAGTTTTCTTCTTTCTCAAGCGTAATTTTCCTTGAAAAGATGTTTCAGTAAATGTCTGCATTTCTTTTCCTAATATCATAAGCATGAACCAATATTTGAATCTTCCATAATCCATCATTTTCCAGCAGTTCTTTAATTCTATCTATATGATCAATTGAAATAACACTGGTATCGTTGGCCAGCCTCCCTTTAAAATGCTACAAAATTACAGGTGAAACTCGGAAAATTAGAATGTCGTTGAAAAGTTCATTTATTTCAGTAATTCAACCTAAAAGATGAAACTAATATATTATATAGACTCATTACATGCAAAGTGAGAGATTTCAAGCCTTTATTTGTATTAATTTTAATGATCATGGCTTACAGCTTATGAAAACCCAAAATAAAAATCTCACAAAATTAGAATAATGTGACAAGTTCAATATTGTAGGCTCAAAGTGTCACACTATAATCAGCAAATTATTTCAAAACACATGCAAAGGGTTCCTGAGCCTTTAAATGGTCTCTCAGTCTGGATCAGTAGAATTCACAATCATGGGGAAGACTGCTGACCTGACAGTGGTGCAGAAAAGCATCATTGACACCATCCACAAGGAGGGAAAGCCTCAAAAGGAAATTGCAAAAGAAGTTGAATGTTCTCAAAGTGCTGTATCAAAGCACATTAATAGAAAGTTAAGTGGAAGGGCAAAGTGTGGAAGAAAAAGGTGCACAAGCAGCAGGGATGACCGCAGCCTGGAGAGGATTGTCAGGAAAAAGCCATTCAAAAGTGTGGGGGAGCTGCACAAGGAGTGAAGCTGGAGTTAGTGCATCAAGAGCCACCACACATAGACGGATCCTGGACATGGGCTTCAAATGTCGGATTCCTCTTGTCAAGACGCTCCTAAACAACAAACAACGTCAGAAGCATCTTACCTGGGCTAAAGAAAGGAAACCAAGGTCCTAGAGTCTGGAGGAAGAATAGAGAGGCACACAATCCAAGATGCTTGAAGTCCAGTGTGAAGTTTCCATAACACCTCTGCAGTGCCACAGGCTGATAGCATCTATGCCACGCAGCATTGAGGCAGTCATTTGTGCAAAAGGGGCTCAAACCAAGCACTAAGTACATATGCATGATTAAACTTTTCAGAGGGCTGACATTTCTGTATTTAAAAACCTTTTTTTAATTTTATTTCATGTAATATTCTAATTTTGAGAAATTTTGCTTTTGGGGTTCTCATAAGCTGTAAGCCATAATCATCAAAATTAAAACCAATAAAGGCTTGAAATAGCTCACTTTGCATGTAATGAGTCTATATAATATATTAGTTTCACCTTTTAAGTTGAATTACTGAAATAAATGAACTTTTGAACGATATTCAAATTTTTGGAGTTTCACCTGTATGTTCCACACCAAAGGCATACCTTGAATCAATATCAATGTTATCAGTTTATGTTCTTTGCTAACCTATGAAAGAGCTATGAACTTTGCTAGTTGTGCTAAATGTGATGGCTTTTGCTTTCAGGTTTCATGATCAGTGACAACTGCATAACCTGATGTAAGAGTGCCATCTTCTGACATTCTGTGACAGTTTCCATCTACATAAAGGGTTAAGTCAGTTTTTGTCAGATGGAGCACTCAATAAGATAAAGTCTTGGTTAAAAAATTTGTGCCAATATTTGTAAACAGTCATCTGGTGTATGGTCTACCTCCCCTATCAAAGACTGTCCTGTGTTATTAGTGATGAGCATTAGAATTACTGGGTTCAGAACATAACACTTTTGTAAGATAAAAAAAAATGGGTTGTATTAAAACAAATTTCCATTAGTTAAATGTCTATTGAGATCTAGATACATATTTTGTCTGCTGACATGTAAAAAGTACATCTACTGCATGTGGGACACAGAGAAACAACTGCGTGTTTAAAACAATGGGCCTGATCCAGAACAATGCTTGTGAGCGAATTTACGCGTGGCGGAGACGTAAATTCGCCTTTTGGTAAGTACTGCGCATGCGCACCAAAGAAAATACGCTCAGAAGCGTAGCGTAATTGTCAACGTATGGGCCATTCACGTATGTGTCACGTAAATACTTACGTGTGGGCGTGGCAATTTTACGTTACTACAAAATACATCTGAATTACGTTAAGTAGGCGGGGGTTTGTATTTAAAATGTACAGTATGGGTGTGCTTAGCTGCGTAAATTCGTGTTGGCCATATGTACGTGTGCGTGTCACTGCGGTTACGTTGGAAAAAGTTAAAGTACGGTTTGGAAAGTGTATCTTGACAAAATACGTACATTCAAGGGGTGTGCCTAGGGGAGTGTATAGAATTTACGCACACGAAAATACGCTACGCGAATAAACGTACGGCAAACGTAGTTCTGGATCTACCCCAATGTCTGCAAATTTGTAAACATGTATTTAGTTTTTTGAACTCTGTGAATTCATGGCAAAACAAGGAAAGGGGGGGAGGTGTGGTTTGGACTAGCATGGAGTGTGGTGTTTCAGCTACTGCTTTATCTGATACAAATATCCTTTTTAAAATTGACCCTGCTATGGGGAAGCCACCCAGAGTGCCCCTATCTTACTCTGAGTCTGCCTGGCTCTGTCATGTGCATAGTGGCATGAATTGGTGCTGTGCACAGGTGGTTGCTGGAGCTGCGGCTAACTCTGGGGCTGGATTGTGGCGTGATATGGTGTGGCGAAAAGTCACATTCTTGCAGGCTGTGAGCTGCAGGTGCAGTGGATGGGTCCCCAGCAGTCTCCATACCCCTTCAGCTGCCAGTTATGGTTAATTTTTTTCTGTGGATACTGAATTGTGTGAAACAGGAAAAGAGCATTCCAGTCACCATCTTGCAGAACATCACATGCGGTGTATTACAGTGGTGGCGGCAGGGATCTCTTTGTTTGCATCCTCCTTCTTTTTGGTACTGCTTGGTCTTCTGAAGCCACAGGAGACAGGAGGTATAAGAGAGCCTTTCTTGTATCTACCTATAGAAGCAAGTACAGCACAGGTCCTTCCTCAGCTAAACTTCTGGCTTGTAGGGAGGTTATGCTTTCCTTTCTCATGTGGAACACAAGGGGGTTAAATGACTGGGTCAAATACTCATTGGTCCTTAAACAGGTTAAGCAATATAAATCAGATATTACTTATCTAGTTGAGACTTACATCACTGGTAGCTGTCTGCTTGAGATAAGAGGTTAAAGCCCCCCTGGGTAGGTTGGGCCTACCACTCCCACTACTCTAATAACTCACAAGGGGTGTCTGTTCTGGTCCATAGAAAAGTACAGTTTGTGCTAGAGCAAGCTCAAATACATCCTTATGGCTGTTTTGTTTTTCTCTGGACCGCAGTTAGCTCCATCCCAATACTTATACTGGGCATCTATATTCCCCCTCCTTAGAGTGTAGAGGTTCTTGGCCATGCTGCCTTCTTTGTCTCACTATCCACTGGGATTGAGGTGGTTTGCCAGGGGGATTTTAAAAATGTGATGGACTGGGCCCATGAGAGATGGAGTGAGCAACAGTGGGACCCTGGAGACATCCCAAGTCCTATTTTTTTTGCCAAACTGGTCAATGAGTTGGGATGGGTGGACCCTTGGAGGATGAGGTATGCCAATATTCTTGTCACTCAACCTCCTAGCAAGCCATGTCCCGCATTGACTTTATTCTAATCTCTGAGACTCTATCCCCATGGGTAGATAAGATTACTAGTCAAGAGGTATCTCTGATCACTTCCTGCTATTGCTATATGCTGATAGAAGCATTTACTTCCAGAAACTCAATCCCTTCTGGCTGATGTTAATGGAGGCATAGATCTTGTATCATCTTTGGAACAGTACTCTAATAATAATCAGGATTCTGCAGGTGCTGTGACAGGCATTTAAGGCGTTTATGTGGGGTCCCTTCATTAAACAGGTTGTGGGCATTAAATATTACCACAGGGAGCGGGAAGTGGAGTTGGAACAATCATGTAGAGAGCTAAAGGTCCGCTATCTTTCCTCAGGGGACCCAGAAGACCGAAGGTTCTGGCTCCGGGGTCAAAGGGAATGGACTGATTACTTGCTTGACAAGTCTAACCACAGGCTTCTCTTCTCTAAGCACTCTCTCTATTTACAGGTAGACACTGGTGGCAGTTATCTAGCATGTTTGGCGCGGGAGGCCAGGGGGAATAATGTTATACCAGCTATCTTGGATCTGGAAGGGTATATGCACTGAATGGGATCAGAAAAAACCTCTATGCATCACAGGTGTCCTATTCACCTGAATAATTAGTTGACTATTTCGATCAAGGTCCATTTCCTCACACTCCCACAAGAATCTGCTATAAATAAATGCACTATTTACTGAGCAGGAAATGGAACGAGTCTTTAGTCTTTAGCTCCTTTCCAAACCACAAGGCCGCTGGAGTAGATGATACCTCGATTTCCTATATACCTGAACAACTAGTTGACTGTTTGTACCAGGTCCATTTCTGCACACTCCCTTAGGAATCTGCTGATTTTTTAGATGCCCCATTCACAGAGCAGGAACTGGAGCGAGTCTTCAGTCTTTAGCTCCTTTCCAAACCACAAGGCCGCTGGGGTAGAAGGTACCCTGATAAAAATCTATGAGGCCTTTCCCCAGCTTTTTGACCCTCGACTGCTACAATATTTTAAAAAAAAGGGTAGGTAGCTGTGCCCTCTATGCTGAAAGCTCTTATTGTCATAACTTCAAAGCTATAAAAAAGGACTCCTTTTTCCTAGAATCTTACTGCCACATTGTATTACTCTCCTCTGATGTTAAGATACTAGCTAAACTATAGGCCATTAGACTGAATGATGGGATTTTGCAGATTATTCATCCCAACCAGACCAGGTTCATGCTTGGTAAAGAAACCACTATTAACTTCAGTTGACTGTTTAGCCATATCCTTCTGATTGACGAGTCCTGTCATTGGATGCTGCCAAGGCATTTGATTTTACCTTTGGGAGGTGTTACAATGGTGTGGTTTTGGGGAACGCTTCATTAAATGGCTGCATCCATCCTTTATTCCAACCCTGTAGCCAGGGTCTGTGTTAATGGTCACCCTTTTGCGCTGGGTAGGCATACATGATAGGGTTGCCCATTGTTGCTGGCGCTGTTTGCGTTAGCTATAGAGTCCCTCACATGTATCATATGCGCACACCCAGACATTGTTGAACTCTGAGCAGGTGACTCTGTGGATACCATAGCTTTATAGACGGATAATATTTTAGTCTTTTTGTTTGGGTACTCAATGGGGAATCTAATACAAAAATTAGACACCTTTGTAGTTTATTCTGGTTTAAAAATAAATTGGTCTAAGTGTCATATCTTCCCCTTAGGTTGTTTGGATCCTTCCCAAGCATATCTGGGCAAATATCTGGGCATATGAGTCTCCCATAATGCCATTGAGTATATGTCACTTAAATTGGCCCCTATAGATTCCTATTTTAAAAATAAATTCCACCAGTGGAAAAACTTCCCCTGACTGTAACTGGAAGGATAAAGCTAGTCAAAATGGTTATTCAACCTAAGTACCTTTATGGGCCGGATTTACTAAACTCAATTTGGTTACTCAATTTAATTTGAAACTCGCCATAGCAATTTTGCCTCTATGCCCAATAAGAATTATCCTGAAATTCAGGCCCTTAGTGTTTACAACATATGATTACTACCCCCACTACAATCAATGGATCATTTGTACTTTAATAGTGTGTTGAAATTCTTTGCTCCACAAACTTTTTTGAAGATCAGGAACGCCTTGGCATCGCAGTTTCGGGCTGGTCATCCTGTCGTAGCGGAATCTGAGACTAAGATGCTTTTAAAGGATTCAGGTCCACGTAAGGCCTGTCCCCTTAAATTAGACTAGCCAAAAGTGGTTTACTTCCCCTCTTCTTCAAAAACATGATCCATGTGGAGACATGCCACAGGAACAAACTAGAAGTACAAGTTGTGTTGAATGTTTTTTATGTATCTATAAAATGAACCCTTTATATTAATTTATGTTTATGCGCAATTATATGTTAGAGATTACGGACCGGATTCACAGATCGCACGCATGTAGCAATGCAACACACATGACACTCCCCTCGCAAGGACGGGTTTTCAGTGACTTACACCTCCATAGGGCACCCTTATCTCTATGTGTTTACTCACGCACATATGCTATTTACGTACATGCATATCTTACTGACCGCGCCCTCAAAAGCCCATTTAAATGCTTCCCCTGCCCACTCTCACGTAACTTTGTCCCAAAGTGTGATTCACAAGTCCGTATGCAAAGTACCGACGTGCGTAAATACTACGTAACTGAAATGGAAAAAGTTACTACACAAGCGCAGTAAAAATACACACACAACCCCACGCAAAAACGTATCTGTGAATCCAGGCCTACGATTTTATTAGCAGTAGCAGTGCCAGGGGGTATGCTATGTTGGGTATGGGGTTTATATTTTTGTTTATGTTTTTGAAAATCAATAAAAATTACTAAAAAAAAACAAAACAAAACAAAAAAAAAAAACATTGTTGGGAAAGTCAAAATCTTGTGTTTATAACACTTTATTTTTTTTCCAATGTGTACTAGGAGTTCTAGAATCCTGAAGACATCGTTTAAAAATCTGAAAACATTGTTTTAAACACAAAGATTTTGAACAGAGAGTTCATTTCTGGGCACCACTCCATAAATAATAATTTTGGAACTAGAAAGGGTTCAGAGAAGGGCGACAAAAAAAAAAAAAAGCTGGCCAGTTTAGGCATGTTTATTTTAAGGGTAAATACAGTGAACTTTCATAAGAACGTTTTACTCCAAGAACTGTACGCAAGACATTTGGTCACTCACTAAGGTTAGAGGAGAGGAAGTTTCTTGTCCAGCAAATGAAAGAGTTCTTTACAGTAAGGCAGTCAAGATATGGAATTTACCGCCAGTAAAGGTTGTCATGGCAGATTCAATGGATATGTTTAAGGAAGGGATAATCAAATTTTTGTCGGAAAAGGGTGTCCAGGGTAACGACCGTTAATTAAAATGAAGGATAGTAGTGGATCCAGGGAGATATAGTTCTCCCATCTTGAGTCAGGAGGGATTGTTTCACATTGAAATAGATTGCAGGCTGCTTCATCTGGATCATTTTAGGTTTTAATATAGGGATTGCAGGAGATCCATAAATTGAACTGGATGGACTGGTGTCCCTTTTTAAACCTCATCAACTATATTTCTCTATGTTCCACCTGCAGTAGCTGTACTTCTTGCATGCCACCAGACAAGACATAACTTTACTAAATATGACAAAAAAAAATCTGTCTGTAATCTGAGAAATTATGCTATTGCATTTCAATGGGTAATATATAATCAGTTTATATGTCAACACATTTGCACATTTCTTTCCATTTCCTACAGGCCATAAATATCCCATTGTAAAATATAGTAAATTTATGTTACAAATATTTTGAAATAATATGCTTTAGATGTATGTACTCTAGCTACTGTATTTTGCTTTTAAGTGGCTCAGTATAGTGAAACATGTGAATACTGTAAATCTAGACTCAGACTGGAAAATCAGATTACATTACCTATATGGGATTTGTCTCAATACAGTGTTGCTAATCCGAGGTTTAGGAAATTATATATATAAGTACAACAATGTTTGGTTGTGAGTTATCATAGAATTGACCTTTATTACATATACACATAGAATTAACATCATTCTGCCACTACTGAACTCAAAGTAGAACTTTTATTCAGCATTTTGTCAATATTTTTGTATTTATTTGTTATAATGAGATTCATTGGTATTTTTGATATTAAATCACTGACAATATATTTAAATATAATATTTTTGAAACTGTATTTCTTCTTCTTTTCAAGCACCTATTTGTGGAATATAAACTGATTGTTTGGCATGCATAAAGTAACTGACAGGGATTGCTAAATATGAGATTTAAGGGATACTTCCCTTGTCTCTTAATTTAAAAAACACATCACGAAATGTAAGATTGTTGACTGCAAATACCATTTATCGGATGTTTTAACATATATTTAATATTTCTGTATTGTATTTTCTAAATGGTGTTAATGGTTACACAACATTGTTTTAAGGGCAATTTAAGGGCAATTTGTGTCTCTACTTTTGGAATGTATGAAGCATCTCTTAAAACAACAGTTGCATTTTTTCAGCATAAATGTTTTCATCTTTAATTTACAACAGTAGTACATTACAGGAAATATGTTTGCAACTATTATTATTTTGTGTTAGCATAAATAGTTATCTAAAGTTATCCTGTCATTTATTTAAATCAGTGCATACAAAGGCTAAAAAATGTACAAAATTTTAAATTTACAATATATACACTATAAACAATCATACATAATACTAGTTCACATACACTCATGTTGGCGAGATTTTAATTATGTTCAGTAATATTAAATACAATTTACAGTTCTATCACTATGTCTTATGTCTATTTAAGATTAAAATATTGTAATATTCCTGTAAGTTCATTCAGCATCTTCAGAATTACTATGCTCTAACAGATGTCTGTTTGAGTCCTGAAGTGGATAAGAGATCCTTTTACTGCTAGTATAAGAAGTGATTAGTTACAAAAGCTCAGACAGTATCTTTTCTACTATTATGTAAACCAGATTGAAGACAATCCTTTTTAATTTCATTTAAACAGGATTTAAATAAATTAATAGCTGAGAAATGACTGTACATTGATACAGTAGAGCCTGCAATAGTCTTTTAAATCATATAAAATATAACTTATACCCCTTTCACATTGCCCTAAAAACCTGGGTTTTTGCCGGGGCAAGCAGCAAAAACCCGGGTAAGGGCTCAGTGTGAAAGGGTTCTGGTGCCTCTACCCGGGTCTAATGAAACGGGAATTCAACCCGGGTGAAAAGAAGGGTTATTTCCAGCTCAGACCCGGGTAGGGGTACAGTGTGAAAGGTGCTACCCAGGTTTTTCAACCCGGGTAGCACATAATCTACTTGATTAGTGTAATTTGTTTACTATTGCCCTGGCAGCAAGTGTTGCCAGAGCAACAGTAAACAAATTACATAGTGTGATGACTCGCACTACTGACCCTGGAATTTCCCGGGTCTGCCCTGCAGTGTGAAGCAGGGTCTGTGACCCCGCGATCCTCTGCTAACACGGAAATATCCCGGGTTCACAGACCCAGGGTATTGCCGGGGCAGCAATCTGAAAGCGGTAGTAATCATTCCAATCAAGGCTTTTTAATTGCATAAAACCGATTATCCTAGTCTTCCACACTTCTTAACCATCATTTTATTATTATTATTGTTTATTTATAGGGTGCCACAAGGTGTCTGCAGCGCCATACAAAATACAACAAAATACAGAACAGACATAGGGCCAGATCCAGACCTACATACGCAAGCGGTTTTACGCTATCTGCTAGCGTAATTTCGCCTATTTGTACGTTTTGCGCATGGCAGATGCTACGACACGTAACTTGGGGCGGCTGTAACACTGTAGTAACTACGTATGAAGGGGCGTGCCAAAAAGACGCTAGCCGTAACTACACTCGAACTACGCACTGAAGGCGGGGTGAGGCATTTAAATCGTACAGTATGGGCTGGGTTAGGCAGTTATGTCAGTCAGGACGCTACATACGTGTGCGGTTACACTTTGAAAAGTTAAGGTAGGGTTTGGCAAGCGTAAAACTACAAAAGTACGTTCGCCTGAAGGGAGTGAATGGGTAAACACGCACGTAGTTCTGGATCCGGTCTATACAGGGTAATCAAGTAATCAATGGAAAAATCCTCATCTCAAGAAAGCCAGCACCATTCACATTCACAAAACTTTTATAGAAAATTAATTACATATAAAGAACAATAATAGGTGTCAATCTTTTTATGGGATACTTTTTCGTCTTCCATTCTGAATTGTTTTTAAAACATTGGATAGATCAAAACTTTTTGAAATCAATTCCAAAAGACTGGCATCCTTTTGTATTCCAGTGATAAACTCCTGTAATGTCAACTCTCCTAAAAATGAAAAATAAAAATACAATTTTATAAGCTACAGAAAATAATTTATCGCTAATGAAGGGTGGCAAACTTACTTCTGATGCATGATGGTTACTTAATTAAATGTTTTAAATAAGAATATATATATTCTAATATATAGGACCACCATATACAGAAAGGCCTTGACGGTGGCTGGTGGCTTATCGCATATTTGCGCAAATATGTGTAACGAACATTTCTGTGTTTTATTTTACAGATAGAACAGTAGAGTCTGTTACTGGTTTATGACAGTGTGCTGGGGCTTTTTTTCCCTTTGTTTCTGTGGCTAGCAGACTAACCCCTGCCTTTCATGCACCTGTTCCCATTTACCTATAAATTGATTGAGCAACTTCCAATACTGCCAATAGGAGTTCTGCGGTCCGGGACATGGGCCACAGTGCTTATGGGACATCACCCATGACTTCACATAGGGAGTGGAGCCCTGCTGGCCTGCAGTTCTGATGCACAGCGGGCTGATGCGCAGCGATAACTTGCCCTGCACATCAGCCTGCAGTTGTGCAGCCTAATACACCTCTCCAGCAGCAAGTATTGGCAGTAGTATACTGCCAATACCTGTTGCTGGAGAGATAAAGTAAGTATGGCGGATCCCCTCTCTCTCCGGGACTGTGACAAAAGTCCCACCTGTCCCCCACTTGCTGTGGCCCTGGTCAGTGCACTTTACATCAATTTTGCATATATGCCCACAAATGAATATGACATACAATATATTCACTGTAACTATGCTCAGATATTTACCATCTCCATTGACATCTATTTTCTGGAACAACATTGCAGTGAATTCTTCTGGGTTCAATCCTTGATGACCATTTATAGCTTGAACAGCCTGAAATTAATGAAAGAAAATTAATCTGGCACTACTGTGATAATTTATAACACCGCTTCTTAATGTTATAAAATCCAATATAAAAAGAATCCTCTTAGAGTAACACTTAGAGTTCCTTTCTATAATCCCAATATTAAATAATACATTAAACTTTACGAATTAATTAATTTATTGATTAAAAAGGCTTACCCTCCCCTTCCATTACCCTATCCTTAACCCTCCCTTCCCCACAGCCTCACCCTAACCTTCCCTTCTCCCTAGCCTAACCCTAATACTCCCTTCTTTATAGCCTAACCCTAAGACTCCCCTCCCCGCAGCCTGACCCTAATTCCCCCCTAACACTAAAAGTCCCCGGAGAGGCTACTTACCTCTCCGGAGCTGTCAGTGGCGGGTCCTGTGGGTCTCTGTGAAAATGAATGGGTGAGTATGCCGATCTGCATACTCACCTATTCATAAAAAAAATTCTAAAAAGGCCCCCTATTTGAAAAAGAGACAGCCAAAAAGTAACTTTCAGCTGTCTCTTTTTCTGAAAGCAGGCTATTGTTGCGGGGACTGCAACCACACTATAGGGTTGTTATTCTAACACGTCTTTTAACAGTGGAGCAAATAACAAGAACTACTTATTGTAATCTAAATTGTGTAAACATCACTTATACCACTCTGTGCGGCATTAATGTTGTTTGTATAAATTATAGAAAGTTTATTGGGGGCCAATCACCAAAGTAGCCAGCTAAACTCTGATCTCAATGTACTTCCTAGTATATGTTCATTACAGAAGAAGACCAAATGGTCTGCGTAATCTTCTGGCAGGGTGTTCTGGCTAAATGCTGCCAATTGGCCTGCTAAGATTACAGTACTTGTGTGAATTATGCTGTCCACCGCTCCATTAACTTTTTTGACGTATGAAACAAACTGTTAGACTAGATAAGGGCTAACTCTCGATTCTAAAATGGGGTACTTGTGTTTCACCTTTAGCTTAATTTAGCACATCTCTTGTTTACTGCACAAGTGCAGTCACTCTTTGACTAAATCACATTGGTAGTTAAAATATTAACAGATGGCACCACCAGGCTAATGTCATTTATTAATATAGTACTTAAAAAGGGTTTCTTTTAATGGAGGTAAGTAATCTACTGTAAAGATTATTATTATTAGTTGAGGTATAAAATTGCTTATGCATATTGGGCTGTATCTAGACTTAAGAAGGAACTTGAAATTAAGGACCTGATTCACACTTAAGAATCTTCTTAAAATAAGAACTTAAAGTCACTCCTGGGCAAAACCATGTTGATTGCAGGGGAAATTAATTTAATTGTA
>WWET01004542.1:21039-32790 GCA_011038615.1 Limnodynastes dumerilii | reverse complement strand
GCATATTATGGGGAATACTGGGGGGAGGGGACTGGAGTAAAATTGGAGGCATTTGAGTGGGAATACTTCAGGGGGAAGGTGGGGAACTGGAGGCATATTATGGGGAATATTGGGGGAAGAAGGGGAACTGGAGGCATATTATGGGGAATGCTGGGGCGACGGAGGGGAATTGGAGGCATATTATGAGGAATATTGGGGAGGGAGGGGAATTGGAGGCATATTATGAGGAATATTGTGGAGGGAGGGGAATTGGAGGCATATTATGGGCAATACTGGGGGGAAGGAGGGGAACTGGAAGCATATTATGGGGAATACTGGGGGGAGGGGACTGGAGTAAAATTGGAGGCATTTTATGGGGAATACTGCAGGGGGAAGGTGGGGAACTGGAGGCATATTATGGGGAATATTGGGGGAAGAAGGGGAACTGGAGGAATATTATGGGGAATGCTGGGGCGACGGAGGGGAATTGGAGGCATATTATGAGGAATATTGTGGAGGGAGGGGAATTGGAGGCATATTATGGGGATGGAGGGGAATTGGAGGCATATTATGGGGAATACTGGGGAAGAACTGGAGGAACATTATGGGGAATACTGGGGAAGAGGGAGGGGGGCTGGAGGCATATGATGGGGAAGAATGGAGGGAGCTGGAGGCACATTATGGGGAATACTGAGTGGGGCTGGAGGCATATGATGAGGAATGCTGAGGGGGGCTGGAGGCACATAATGGGGAATATTAAGAGGGCTGGACGCAAATTATGGGGAATACTGGGGGCCTCAGAGACATGATGGGGTACTGGGGGGCTTCAGAGACATGATGGGGATATTGAGAGGCTGCAGAGCCATGATGGGGAAATTGTAGTGCTGCAGAGACATGATGGGGAAATTGTAGGGCTGCAGAGATATGATGGGAATATTGGGAGACTGGAGACACATAAGGGGGAGTACACGCAAGGGGGAGAGATTGGATGAATATATACACTACACACACAAACTGGATAACTTAGTGCTTAAAAGGCTGTGCTTCTATTGTATTATTGTTACAAATTTTTCTGTTTTGTGACTGCATTGCATTTTGTGACTGTTTTTTAACTACATTCAGGTAACAAGAATGTTGAATTTATTGTACAGTAGTCGGAAGGATGCAGTGTGTATTGTAAGGGGGCCTGTATGGTATAGCGGTCACTAGGATAATGTCTGTAAGGTATCTGTCCCTAAGATATTTAGTCTGTATTGTATTGAGGTTTTTATGATGAAATGGAATTTGTATAGTGGAGACTAGAATGCTGCATGTATTGTATACATTTGCTTTCTTTTATTGTGGTTACAAGATTGTGTTTTATGATGCTTACATGGATACTATATTCTAGAAACCCTAATGACATATTGTTAAACAGGTAGGCGCAAATTTAAAGTTTGCAGGGAGGCGCCGAACACCCTCGGCCCTGCCCTGCCATTATGGATTTTTATTTAATTAAACAATTAAACCAGTAAGACCCTATAAGAATTGAAAATACAGTATGATATAGTATAATAATATTACTGTATGTATGTGACTCATATCTGATTACATGGATACTATATTCTAGAAACCCTAATGACATATTGTTAAACAGGTAGGCGCAAATTTAAAGTTTGCAGGGAGGCGCCGAACACCCTAGCACCGGCCCTGCCATTATGGATTTTTATTTAATTAAACAATTAAACCAGTAAGACCCTATAAGAATTGAAAATACAGTATGATATAGTATAATAATATTACTGTATGTATGTGACAGACATCATATCTGAGTACTTCTGACAACTTGAAAAAAAATTCAGGTGCAGATGAAAAGCATTTATAAAGGCATGTACAACTGTACACTATATAGATTAAGATTGCAAATGATATAGTGTGCCAAATAGAATTTAAAGTCACTAGAAAATAGCAATGTTTTCAATTTTTTAACACCTATACTGTACCACTATTATGGTGGCAAATGATTATTTGACAGGACCAAAATAAGATAAATATAGAATGGATAAATAGATATTATTGTTCCAAATAGAATTTGAAGGCTCGCACACTAAAAAATAAAAAAATTTCTAATTTTGTATAAAAACAGGAAGCCTTCTTTCAGTTTAAAAGGTTTATTTAACAGGACCAATATAAGAGATAGATAGATAGATAGATAGATAGATAGATAGAGTGTGTTTAATAAAATTTACACTAGTATCAATTACAAATTATGATTTTTTTTTCACACTATAAAAATGTTGTTGCTAAGTGCTAGTTAGTATTGTGTACACAACTCCACACTGCAGAATAAGATTACTTGATAGAGTGTGTAACAGAGTAGTCACACTACTAGTAAATATTCTGCTTAAACAGTGCAGGAAAAAAATTGAGTCCTAGCAACATGTACTACTATTTGTTAAACTCCACTGAATCAAATTGCTTGCCTTAGTAGTACACTGAATTTGATAGTAAAATGTTTTTTTTTTCTTTTTAAAAAATCTACTCTGCTTTATTTTTTAAATAGAAAAGAATGACTCAAAAAGGGCTGTTTATTTTTTATTTCACAGCATAGCCGGTTAATATTATACTACATCACTAAAGTGGATAGATTTAGGTTCGACTCGGAGCCCCAAAATTTATATTTTCAGATTTTTTTAATTGCATAACTATCATGCAATAATTCTTTTTTTATTAAAAAAAAAATCTAATACTTATACATATGATCCCAAAGTGAAAGGTGGGAAGTGGAAAAAATTTATTAGTAAATTTTTTAATGATAATAAAAAAACATAAATATAGTATTTAATTATTTATTTATGTGTTTGTTTATAACGCTAATAAAGTCTGCACGTACCTAATTATACACAGGAAACACTTATGTCTTTACTTTGCACTTCCGACCCTGGGGGAGTGGTTAATCGGTTTCTTTCTTTTCTCTGAATTGGTATTGCAGATTTTTCACATGTATTTATATAGGTAAGTTCACAATTTTACTCTTAAGTGTGAATACGGTCCTACATCTCCAGCTAATCTATGTTTATTATGCCTAAATTGGTGGCTAAAATTCTATCTGACAACAAAATTGACCACTGTTTCCTTTAATTGATTTAATCTCTTGCCACTCTTGACAATTGTCACCTTTAAATTTAATCAATCATCTTAATTTTAGCCTTTTTTTTCCAATAAATTAACGAGGAAAGATTCCTACTCCATTCCTCTGCATTAGCTTTTTAAATGAATCTATTTGCTATAATATCTCTCATTCAATCTTGATGTAAGCTTCTCAGCTGTTTTAAGTTAATATAATTTGCAAAATTTAATTGAAGGGGGAGGAATTCCTGCTTTTGGGATATCCCTTAACACTAGAGAGAAATGGGAACTGCCAAAATGTAGGAGACTAATTGTAGCTTTCGCTTTTCTGTAAAGATCTTCATTGATGGAAATAGAAATATCCCAAAAAGTAACTCTTTCCTGACTAATCTTATTAGTTAATCGAAAATTTAGGTAATTTATTATTAAGACTGCCAATGAATTTATAAAAAAATTCTGATAACGAGAACATCATCGATGTAACGTTAACATAATGTAAGAAGTTCCAAAAAAGTCTCATGAACCTCCCATAACCCCGTCTCTCTCCCGTCACCTTAATTAAGTGTTGGCTTATGCGAGGGCACATGCAGTACCAGTTGCCGTCCCATGTCATTGTAAATAAAGTTAATCATTAAATACAAAAATAGTTAATAAAGCTTAACATTCGTAACAAAAAACTTCCAAATTAAAAATCATATTGTACAGCATAGATATCATTACCATGTTCTATGCTTGTATATAAAGATGCTATAAAGCAAGTCATGATCCAAGAGCCCTTACTAAGAGTAATAGCATACATTTTTATGTAGGAAAGTCAATGTTTCTTGTAAGTAAGAAAGGAGAGCAGCAGCAAACTTTCTAAGGTGAATTTGCTTGCTTTTTCTGTTAAGATGTTAATCTTGTTCATTTTTGTAAACTTTAGTCAACATATTGAATGTTAATATTGTTAATTAGTCCACATGAAAAAGTTAAGATGGAAACTACATAGGTAGATTGGCTCTTCTTGCCCTTCTCCCACCCTCCCCAGCTAATCTACATACCTCCTCCCACCCACCTCCTTCCCGAGGCTGCCTTGGCATACCTCCACCTGCTTAAGCTTCTAAGTGCAGTTTTTACATCTTTAAAGACCGCATGTTGTCAATCGACATACCTAAATGGTGCGTAGATTGTGTAAATGAGAAGTTATGCATGCGTAGTAGCTCATTTCTTTTTTTATTATTCTTTATTTATTGCAAAACTGTATTCAAGGTTACAGACATTTTGGATAAGCAATAAAAGAATATAAGTCCACTTATTAACATATCAAACAAATGTAATTTCAAAGCAGCAGGATAGTGACATGAATGAGTCTGTACAAACTTATTTAAAGGCAAACCCAATTAAGCAAGTATTAAGCTTAATCTATTGGAGCGGAGGTGCCTACAAAAGAGAATAGACAAGTACAGTTTTGTGTTTTATTTAAGTAGGGGTATATCGGGTGTGGGTTGGGGGGGGACTAGGGAATGTAGGAATTCAGGCTAAACATCAGTATCAAAGTAAAGAGTATAGGGTGTCAGATAGACAGGGTTAGGTATATGTCTACTGTAGGTCTTTGTTTGTCTTAGGTCGATGGCATAATTGTGGGGGTAGGGTGGGTCCAGGCATAGAAATCAGGGCTATCTTTAAACTGCAGCCAGGGGAACCAGGTCTCAACATTTGCGCTTATCCTCTGCAGAGGTAATAATGTCCTCCACTGACATATAATAATCTATTCTGGTAAACCATTCCTTGATTGTTGGGGAAATAGGTGATCTCCAGTGTGTGGGTATAACTGCTTTTGCAGTGCTGCTTAACCGAGCAAAAAGCGAATGTTTGTAGGCTGTCAGGGAGTATTGGGGTTATTTAAAAGCCAAAACTCAGGAGACATGGGAACTTCAACTTCAGTAATTTTGCGGGTGATTTTGGAAACAGACTGCCAAAAGTGTTGTAACTGCGGGCAGTACCACCAGATGTGAGTGAACATGCCTATAGCTTCTGAGCATCTCTAGCACTGTGAGGAATAGGCTGAGGAGATATGTTGTAGGTGATGTGGTGTCATGTACCAACGGGACAGTATTTTGTATTGTGTTTCATGAACAGATAAAATTAGTGAGTGGCTCTAAAGATTTTCTCCCACTCTTCTTCAGTTAGAGATAACTGAAGCTCAGTGGTCCAACTATTAACAAAAGTGGGTGGGGTCATGTCGGTAGCTAATAGGAGCCGGTAGAGCTGAGAAATGATGTGAGTGGGCGTAGAGAGGTTCGTGTATAAGGTTTCAAAGCTGGTTCTAGGGCAATAAAAATGTGCAGCTCTGGAAGGGGAAGATAAATAGTGTTTCATTTGTAGATAAACCCAAAGTTCTTTCCCCTCTAGTGCAAACTCCTTTTAAAACGTTGCAAAAGGCAATCGGGCTCCCCCTTCGCACCAGCTGACCGACGCATATCACTCCTGCTTTTTCCCAGGCTTGTAGGGATGGCGGTGGCGATAGTCCTGAGGAGAAATCAGGATTGTACAGTAGCAGGGTCAAGGGTGATTGCGGCGACGAGATCCCCTGTTTCTGACACAGACGTCTTCAACAGTCAAAGGTTGGGCCTATAGTTGGATAGGTAGTTCGCGGGATTATCCACAACCAAAGCACAACATGTAAAGGATAGGGGAGGATATTCAATTCTAGTTCCACCCATTGTTTAGAAGTTGTCCTCTTGGTCCAATCTAAAACTCTGCTAAGCTGTGACGCGTAATAATACTACAAATTGGGTAATTGCAGACCACCTTGGCATTTGGGTTTATAAAGGGTGCGGAGCTGGCAACGCAGTCTCCTACCTTGCCAGATAAAAGAGCGGAAAAGTTGTTGAAACTCAGAGAAGAGAGACTGCGGGATACGAATAGGCAGGGTTTGAAGTAGGTATAAAAATTCACGTAGTATATTAATTTTAATGATACTGATTGGCCCAAGCCAGGAAAACCATATCGGGCTCCATCTTTCCAAATCTATTTTAGTTTTCCTTAAGAGAGGTGGGAAATTGGCTATGTAAAGGTTTCTCACATAAGGGGTCAAATTGACACCGAGGTATCGTGTCGAGCAACGGATTTATTGTAGTTAATTTTAAAATTGAATAGATGGCCAAGTATTTTAAACTCTTGCAGCAGCGGGGGTAGTGAGGTTTCGTAAGGAAGGTAAGGACATCGGGCCTGATCCAGACCTACGCTAACGTTGATTGTAAGCATAAAATCGCCATAAAAAATGCACTGTGCATGTGCATAGTGACAACTTCCGGTCGTACCAAAGACCTTTTCGTAGCAGCGATTCGGGCGTCCGTATTGTTTGTGTATTTTCCAACAACGGGGGGTGTTTATAAAACGAAGTTAGTACGGACGCTGGAGTTAAGGAATGTAGGTGGGGGGAGCCATTTAAATTGTACAGTATGGGCATGCTTAGGCCGCTATGAACAGTGTGTCGCTATGAAAATACATACGAACACATAGAAAAGTTAGGGTAGGGTTCGGCGGGCGTACTGAAAGGAAGGTAAGGGGAGTGTCGTGGGAGTGAAAGTTTTTACGCTGGAGTGGTAATACGCTCCGCTCATGCGTAGGTCTGGATCAGGCCCATCGTCCACAAATAGAGCCATTGGGCCTGATCCAGACCTACGTTCCTATGCGAGCTAACACTGATTGTAAGCGTAAAAATGGCAGAAAAAACACACTGCGCATGTGCATAGTGACAATTTCTGGTCGTACCAAAGACCTTTTCATAGCGGTGATTCTGGTGTGCGTATTGTTTGCGTTTATTACGACGACGGGGCGTGTTTATAGTACGAAGTTAGTACGGACGCTGGAGTTAAGGAATGTAGGCGGGGGAGCCATTTAAATTGTACAGTATGGGCGTGCTTAGGCTACGAACAGCGCGTCGCTACGAAAATACGTACGAACACATGGAAAAGTTAGGGTAGGGTTCGGCTGGCGTAATGAAAGGAAGATAAGGGGAGTGTCGTGGGAGTGAAAGTTTTTACGCTGCAGCGGTAAGACGCTCCGCTCTCATGCATAGGTCTGGATCAGGCCCATTTTCTATTCTCTATTTCCAATCCGTATTCCGGTGATGTTTGAGTTAAGCCTAACCATTCTAGCTAGTGCCTCCATTCAGAGTGCAAATAACAGAAGAGAAAGTGGACAACCCTGCCTGGTCCCATTAGTGATTTAAAAAGAATCAGATAAGCAACCATTAATTTTCACTTTTGCCGTAGGGCGAGAATATAATGCTGTAATACGGCTTAGGCAAATTGGGTCTAGTCCCAAATGCATCAGGAGCCCTTCCATGAATAGCCAGTCAATTCTATCAAAGGCTTTCTTCGCGTCCATTGATAGCAAAATAGTGGGGATGTTTTGTATGTTAATGTGATGCATGAGATCTATAGCCTTTGTAGTAATATATATAGTGCCTCCCTACCCATCCCAAAGCCCACTTGGTCATCATGGACTAAGTCTGGCAAAAGTGTCTTGAGTCTATTAGCTATTAATTTGGCGCATAATTTGAGGTCAACATTCAGCAAAGAAATTGGCCTGTAGCTGGGACACATGGAAGGGTCCTTACCCTCCTTAGGGATCACCGTAATGTGCACCATAAGAGCTTGGGTGGGAAATGGGCATTGGCTCAAGATTTCATTAAAGGCAGAGAATATGACCGGAAGCAATTTCTCTTTAAACGCTTTATAATAGGATGTGGGGAACCTGTCCGGGCCCGGGCTTTTTCCATTTGGAGTGGATTGGGAATTGTGAATGGTCAAGATAATGTTTAATTTCTTGAAGCTTGGCTTGCTTGTCAGCTTCAGAGAGAGGTGGGAAAAGGTTATATAGGGTCTGATAATATTCTAAAAAATCTTTTGCTAAATCTGGTGTGGGGTGGACCAGAGAGCCTGAATTAGTTTTGATCTGGTGAATATGAGATTATGCTCTTTGGACTTGTAATGCTCTAGCAAGCATTTTCCTGTGACGATTACCATTCAGCAAATAACACACATCTGTGGAGTGCCCATTTGTGTTTGTCGTTTAGCAGTTTGGATAGAGCAAGTCTGACCTCCGTGAGTTCCTCCAGTGTTGCTGGGTCTAGGGATTGTTTATGGGCGGATTCTAGGGTTTACATTTTTTGCAGCAGTCTCTCTCTCTGAGCCCCTTTTTGCTTTTTAAAGTAGGAGACTAGTTGTATTGCCTAGCCCCTTAGAACACACTTCTGGGCCTCCCACAACGTCATCCGGGAAATTTCTGGACTATCATTAAAGGACAGGTAATCAGTTATAGCTGATTCTAGTTGGCCTTTACAGTATAGGTCCTGGAGTAGGAGGTCGTTTAATCTCCACGTTCAGTCTCTGGGTTGTGGGTGTTGGAGTTTTAAATTCAAGTAGATTGGTGCATGATCTGACCAAGTGATTGGGCCAATGGAAGAATCGAGCAACTGTATATCCTGTTTGGTTGGGAGGGAATCTAGTAAGTGCAGAATCTCACCCACTTCACCTGGGGGGATATTTTGGTTGCTGTGGGAAGGGGATGCCACCATTGTTAGAATGTCCCGAATAGGCGAAGACGAAGTCTTGTTCTCTAGCTGAGGTGAAGTTGGGGAGAGGAATTGGAGTATGGCCGCTTGTGAAGGAGTGTGTTGCGATTTAGCTGGGTTTTTTTTATAGCACCGCGTTTGCCCATCGAAGCCTTATGGAGAGAGAGATTAGAAGCGAGTTTATAGAGTTGAGGATCAGTCCATGCTCAAATGCACATTATTTCAGTAGAATCTTAGATGTGTAGTTTCCTGGGTTCAGCATCCCCCTAAGAGAAGGGTTTAAGCCATCTTAAACTGAGTTCATGGCTACGTAAGAGGTGGTTGAGGAAAGGCAATAGTACAATTTGTCAGGTGCTGATGTACTGCCCTCTTGTGGGAAGTTTTGTGAAATGTTTGTTAAAACAGATGAAATAGCAGTGCTAGAAGCTTCTAGGGGTCAATGGGCCTGATCCAGACCTACGATGTAGCGCTGAGCGTGCTAACGCTCAGCGCTTCTCTCTCTGAGCCCCTTTTTGCTTTTTAAAGTAGGAGACTAGTTGTATTGCCTAGCCCCTTAGAACACACTTCTGGGCCTCCCACAAAATCATCCGGGAAATTTCTGGACTATCATTAAAGGACAGGTAATCAGTTATAGCTGATTCTAGTTAGGCTACCCTAACTTCAGTCGGCGTAAGGGAGTGTAAATACGCTGGGACGGCAGCATTAGTACGATAACGCCGCCCTCCCAGCCGCCCTCCCCCCGCCTCCCTGCACTAACCTCAGCGTAGTAACGCCCCCTGAAGCTACGGACGCCTGATCTAGGCGCATGTGCAGATTGGATTTTAAGCCGATCTTATGCTGCTGGCTGGCGTCATAACGCCAGCCAGCGTATGTCTGGATCAGGCCCAATGTCTCCCCTGTGCCCCTCTATAGGGTTAGTTGTTGTGGGGTAAAGTCATGGTTTAGGAAGGGCCAGTCACCCTGGAGTGAATTCAGAGCTCCAAACTGTAGGAAGGGTAGAAGGAGCAGTGTGGGTAAGGAAGAGAAATAAATCTTCAGGGTTCACCCTGGTAATTTGGGACAGCTTGTTTCCTCTCTGTCAGGTGGGTTGATAGGGTGTTGTTGCTCACCTCATTACCTTTGAAGCCAGACAGCTAGATGGTTTGGCTTTGATGGGAGAAGTGGTGGTGCCGCATGTGGAGTCTGAAAATGACGCCTGCCTTCTTGCCCTCCATGGCTTAATCTCTGCTTGCCGGGACAAAGCGGGGGGAGAAACCAGAGAAAATGCCCCACACCTAACAGCACCTGCACCGATGTAGACCGGGGACCTGCTGGAATCTTCAGATGTAGCGTTTGTTTCCCTATGGCAGTGGTAAAGGTGGTGACAGGAACAGCAGACGTGGGGACTCTGTAATAGCCGCTGCCACCGCATTGGGAGTCTGTGTTATCTGACCTGCTGGAGCTGCTGCTGCTACGTGACCATCAGCGTGGAAGCTGGACGCGGATACTTCGGCTGACACAGCTGCACACCTCACCCATGGGGGACCTCCGCCGGGGAACAGCAGGGAGGTAGGTGCCGCGGGGCAAGCAGGCCTAGGACAGGCCTGCCTCCCCTGGGGAACTCCGGATCACCGCAAGGGCCGCCAGCGGGCCGCCAGCGGTCGATTCAATCCGGGCTCTGTAAGGTGCCAGTAGAGGGGAATCACTGTAGTGGGCAAAGTGACCCTAAATATTACTTTTTTCTGCTGTTTTTAGTATTGGCAATGGAGGAGCTCTTCCACTGTGCGTCCGCTCTTCGGTAGCTCATTTCTTATTTCTCCAAACTTAAGAAGCTCCCTTATTACACTCCCTCCCCCCGCCTACCTGCTCTAACTGCAGCGTAGTAACAGAGGGGAACGCCCCCTCCAGCTCTACTATGCTGCTGCTACGGACGCCCGATCCACGATCAGGCTTTTCCGTAGCTATCCCGGGCAACATCTACCCGGCGCATGCGCAGATCAGCTCTTAAGCCGATCTTACACTGCTGGCTGGCGTTAAGACGCCAGCCAGCGTAGGTCTGAATACAGCCCATAGTCAATATAGGTTAAGTTAACAGTTCCAGAATAGAAAAATGAATTTGTGTTTGGTATTCTCAGTCTTGGTCAGTGGTAAAAAAAAAAAGTTTGCAGCATGTTTTGATGAAATATAACAGTTGGCAGCTCTGCTATATACAGTACATTTCCAAGATATAAAAAGAAATGATTGTTTGAATTATTTATCTAGCTCTTTTAAATGTCTGTCTATGCCATCTGTTATGAATGATCTGCATTAACTGTACAAGAGTAGATTTTTTTAATGATAATTTGGCCTCATGTTCCTGTTGTAACTGAGAAAGATGTATGTGATCTGTTAAATTGAGAAATGTACACCAAGGTTTGATGTAGAAAAATGTATTTTTATTCCAGGATATTTGTATATAGAAAAATGACAAAATTAGAATAGGTCAAAGTAGAAAATGGTGTTCCATTTTTGAAATTCCATATTGTTATCAGTTTTTTTTTAAGGCAGAACTCAGTACAGGGCTTTAGGGTGTGAGATATTTTAGAAAGGGACCGGTTTTTTTTTTTTTTACAATTTGGGGAAAATTAAATTTCCATTATAAAATTTGGAAATTTCATAGTGTCAAGTATCAACTGACAGCCCTGGGTGTACTCATGCATCACATTAGAGAAGCAAGAATTTTCTCACATTTTCTTTTGTGTTCTGGTAGGGAAATCAGCTATCCTCCTGGTGGGCTGTGGGAAGTTTTAAATATAACAATAAAGGTTTATAATCTTCTGAAGGGCCGTAGCAGGCTCCATGTTGAATGTGATACCAACTGTGATGTCACATAATTTATTCACTGCACCAAGCAAATGGACAGGAGATTTCAATGCAAATGTAATGTAATGTAATGTAATGCAATGCAATGTAATGAAATAAGTAACAGAGGCCCTGATTTAGAGTTTGAAGATAAGAAAAGAAAGTTACACCTGGGCAAAACCATGTTAATTTCAGGGAAGTTAAATTTCATCTGTTGAAAGGTGATGTTTTCCAGTCCAAGTCTAAATAACAGTAAAAACAGTGTATCTATATATATATAT
>WWET01004542.1:0-19505 GCA_011038615.1 Limnodynastes dumerilii | reverse complement strand
ATCTCCCCTCCCAGCACTCCCATCATGTGCCTCCAGCTCCCCTCCCAGCACTCCCATCATGTGCCTCCAGCTCCCCTCCCAGCACTCCCATCATGTCTCCAGCCCCCCTCCCAGCACTCCCATCATGTATCTCCAGCCCCCCCTCCCAGTATTCCCAATCATGTCTCTCCAGCCCTCCAGTTCCCCATCATGTAGGAGCCCTGTATTACCAGTCCATCACGTGACTGCACCACCAGACGCCGGAGAGAGGGAGAGACAAGCAGTGGGTGCTCCGTGGAGGAAGGCAGAGGACATCAAAGGTAAGTAAGATAATAAATGATTTGACATGGAGGCTGGCACTGGCAATAGGGGGCAGATGGAGGCTGGCACTGGCAATTGGGGGCAAACATGGAGAAAGGCACTGGAAATTGGGGGCAGGTATAGAGACAGACACTGGCATTTGGGGGCAGACATGGAAAAAAGCACTGGCAATTGGGGGCAGACATGGAGGCAGGCAATATTAATAGGGGGCAGACATAGAAGCTGGCAATACTAATAAGGGGCAGACATGGAGGCTGGCAATAATAATAAGGGGCAGATATACAGGCTGGACATATAAACTGGTAGAAATACAGGCTGGACATATGAATGCAGGCCAGGCAACAGAAATTTTGGAGCCCGGTGCACATGTTTTTGGGGTCCCCCATCCTTTCTTAATAATGTTTGCAGCAGTGGCTTGCAGGGGCCCCTCAGAACCTTAGAGCCTGTCACAGCTGTCCCCCTTGTCCCCCCTCAAGTCTCTCCAGCTTCCAATAATTCAAATCATGTCTCTCCATCTTCCAATAACCCCCTCATGTCTCTTCAGCCTCCCAATAATCCCCCGCACATCTCCCCAGCCTCCCAATAATCCCCCCTAATGTCTATTCAGCCTCCCAATAACTTCTCTTATGACTCTTCAGCCTCCCAATAATTCCCTCAAGTCTCCCTAGTTTCTAATAATCCTGCTCATGTCTCCCCATCTTCCAATAATCCCAATCATGTCTCTCCATATTCCAATAATCCTCTCAAGTCTCCCCAGCCTCCCGATAATCCCTTAAATGTTTCTCCAGCTTCCAATAAACCCCACATTTCTCTTCAGCCTTCCAATAATCCCCCTAATGTCTCCCCAGTCTTCCAATAATCTCTCTCATGTCTCTTCAGCCTACCAATAATTGCCTCAAATCTTCCCAATTTCCAATAAATCCCCTCATGTCTCCCCATCTTCCAATAGTCCCCCTCAAAGATCCCCAGCCTTATAATAAATCCCCTCAAGTCTCCCCAGCCTCCCAATTATCCCCCTCATGTCTCTTCAGGTACCAATAACCCCCTCATGTCTCTTCAGCCTCCCAATAATCCCCCACATGCCTCCCCAGCCTCCAAATAATTCCCATAATGTCTCTTCAGCCTCCCAATAATCTCTCATGTGTCTTCGGCCTCCCAATAATCTCTCATGTGGCTTCAGCCTCCCAATAATTACCTCAAATCTCCCCAGTTTCCAGTAATCCCCCTCATGTCTCCCCATCTTCCAATAATCCCAATCATGTCTCTTCAGCCTCCTAATAATCCCCTTCTTGTCTTTATTGCTACCAATAACCCCTTAATGTCTCTTCAGCCTCCCAATAACCCCCATCATTTCTCAGCAGCCTCCCAATATTCCCCCTAATGTCTTTCCAGCCTTCCAATAATCCTTCTAACATCTCCCCAGCTTCCAAGTAACCCCCAATTTCTCTTCAGCCTTCCAATAATCCCCCTCATGTCTCTTTAGACTCCCAATAATCCCCATCATCTCTCCCCCATCTCCTAATAATCTCTCTCATATCTATTCATCCTCCCAATAATTGCCTCAAGTCTTCCCAGTTTCCAGTAAGTCCCCTCATGTCTCACCATCTTCCAATAACCCCCTCATGTCTCTTTAGCCTCCCAATAATCCCCCTCAATTCTCTCCAATCTCCCAATTATCCCCTTCATGTCTCCCTAGCCTCCCAATATCATGTCTCTTCAGCCTTCCAATGATCCCCTAAAGTCTCCCCATCTTCCAATAACCCCCTCATGTCTCTTCAGCCTACCAAAATCTCTCTCATGTCTCTTCAGCCTCAGAGTAATTCCATCAAGTCTCCCCAGTTTCTAATAATCCCCCTCATGACTCTCCATCTTCCAATAACCCCCTCATGTCTCTTCAGCATCCCAATAATCACCTCCAAGTCTCCCCAGCCTCCCAATAATCCCCCTTATGTCTCCCCAGCCTCCCAATAATCTCCTTCAGGTTTCTTCAGCTACCAATAACCCCCTCATGTCTTTTCAGCCTCCCAATAATCCCCTCAAGTCTTCCCAGTTTCCAATAAGTCTCCTCATGTCTCCCCATCTTCCAATAACCCCCTCATGTCTCTTTAGCCTCCCAATAATCCCGCTCAATTCTCTCCAATCTCCCAATTATCCCCTTCATGTCTCCCTAGCCTCCCAATATCATGTCTCTTCAGTCTTCCAATGATCCCCTAAAGTCTCCCCATCTTCCAATAACCCCCTCATGTCTCTTCAGCCTACCAAAATCTCTCTCATGTCTCTTCAGCCTCACAGTAATTCCCTCAAGTCTCTCCAGTTTCCAATAATTCAAATCATGATTCACCATCTTCCAATAACCCCCTCATGTCTCTTCAGCCTCCAAATAATCCCCCTGAAGTCTCCCAAGCCTCCCAGAAATCTCTCTAATATCTCTTCAGCTACCAATAACCCCCTCATGTATCTTCAGCCTCACAGTAATCCCCACAAGTCTCCCCAACCTACCAATAATCCCCTACATGTCTCCCCATCTTCCAATAATCAAAATCATGTCTCTCCATATTACAATAACCCCCTCATGTCTCTTCAGACTCCCAATAAACCCCATCAAGTCTCCCCAGGTTGCTAATAATCCTATCATGACTTTCCAGCCTCCCAAAAACCCCCCTCATGTCTACCTAGCCTCCCAATAATCTTTCTCATGTCTCTTCAGCCTCCCAATAATTGCCTCAAGTCTCCCCAGTTTCCAGTAATCTCCCTCATGTCTCCTCATCTTCTAATAACCCCCTCATGTCTATTCAGCCTCCAAATAATCCTGCTCAAGTCTTCCAATTATCTCTCACATGTCTCCCTAACCTCCCAATATTCCGATTCATGTCTCTTCAGCTGGCAATAACCCCCTCATGTCTCTTCAGCCTCTCAATAATCCTCTCAAGTCTCCCCAGCTTCCAATTATCTCTCTTATGTCTCCCCATTTTCCAATAATTCCTATCATGTCTCTCCATCTTCCAATAACCCCATCATGTCTCTTCAGGCTCTCAATTATTCCCTGCATGTCTCCCCAGCTTCCCAATAATCCCCAAAATGTCTATATAGCTTCCCAATAATCTCTCTCATGTCTCTTCAGCCTTACAATAATTACCTTAAATCTCCATAGTTTCCAATAATCCACTTCATGTCTCTCCAAAATCCCCTCAAGTCTCTCCAGCTTCCAATAATTCAAATCATGTCTCTCCCTCTTCCAATAACCCCCTCATGTCTCTTCAGCCTCCCAATAATCCCCTGCACATCTCCCCAGACTTCCAATAATCTCCCTAATGTCTATTCAGCCTCCCGATAATGTCTCTCATGACTCTTTAGCCTTCCAATAATTCCCTCAAGCCTCCAAGTTTCCAATAATTCTGCTCATGTCTCCCCATTTTCCAATAATCCCAATAATGTCTCTCCATATTCCAATAACCCCCTCATGTCTCTTCAGCCTCCCAATAATCCCTGTCAAGTCTCTCCAGCCTCCCAAAAATCCCCGTCATGTTTCTTTAGCTACCAATAACCCCCTCATTTTTTTTCAGCCTCCCAATAATCCCCTTAACTTTTGCCAGTTTCCAAAATCCCCTTCATGTCTCTTCAGCCTCCCAATTATCCCCATCATGTCTCTCCAGCCTCCCAATTACCCTCCTCCTGTCTCCCTAGCCTCCCAATATTCCCCTTTATGTCTCTTTAGCCTCCCAAAAATCCCCTCAAGTCTCTCAAGCTTCCAATAATTTCCTCATGTCTCTGCAGCCTCCCAATAATCCCCCGCTTATCTCCCCAGCCTCCCAATAATTGCCCTAATGTCTATTCAGACTCCTAATAATTTCTCTCATGACTCTACAGCCTCCCAATAATTCCCTCAAATCTCCCCAGTTTCCAATAATCCTGCTCATGCCTCCCCATCTTCCAATAATCTCAATCATGTCTCTCCATATTCCAATAAACCCCTCATGTCTCTTCAGCCTCCCAATAATCCCTGTCAACTCTCTCCAGCCTCACAAAAATCCCCTTCATGTCTCTTTAGCTACCAATAACCCCCTCATGTCTATGCAGCCTCCCTATAATCCCCCTCATGTCTCCGTAGCCTCTAAATATACCCCTTTATGTCACTTCAGCTACCAATAACCACCTAATGTCTCCCAAACTTCCAATAATCTTCCTCATGTCTCCCCATTTTCCAATAATTCCAATCATGTCTCTCCATCTTCCAATAACCCCCTCATGTCTCTTCAGCCTCCCAATAAACCCTGTCAAGTCTCTCCAGCCTCCCGAAAAACCCCTTCATGTCTCTTTATCTACCAATAACCCGTCATGTTTTCCATCCTCCCAATAATCCCCTTAAGTTTTGCCAGCTTCCAAAAAACCACCTCATGTCTCTTCAGCCTCCCAATTATCCCTCTCATGTCTCTCCAGCCTCCCAATTATCCCTCTCCTGTCTCCCTAGCCTCCCCTTTATGTCTCTTCAACTACCAATAACCCCCTCATGTCTCCCCAGCTTCCAATAATCTTCCTCGTCTCCCCATTTTCCAATAATTCCAATCATGTCTTTCCATCTTCCAATAACCCCCTCATGTCTCTTCAGCCTCCCAATATACCCCCTGAAGTCTCCCCAGCCTCCCAAAATCTCTCTCATGTCTCTTCAGCCTTCCAACAATTCCCTTAAATCTCCACAGTTTCCAATAATCCACCTGAAGTCTTCCCATCTTCCAATAATCTCAATCACGTCTCTTCATCTTCCAATACCCCTCTCATGGCTTTTCATCCTCTCAAGTCTCCCCAGCCTCCCAAAAATCCCCCTAATGTCTCCTCAGCCTCCCAATAATCCCCCTCATGTATCCCCAGCCTCCCAATAATCTCCTTCATGTCTCTTCAGATACCAATAACCCCCTCATGTCTCTTTTGCCTCCCCAAAATCCCCTCAAGTCTCTCCAGCTTCCAATAATTCAAATCATGTCTCTCCATCTTCCAATAACCCCCTCATGTCTCTTCAGCCTTCCAATAGTCTCCTGCTCATCACCCCAGTTTCCCAATAATCCCCATTATATCTATTAAACCTCCCAATAAATTCTCTCATAACTCTTCAGCCTCCTAATAATTCCCTCAAATCTCTCCAGTTTCCAATAATACTGCTCATACCTCCCCATCTTCCAATAATCCCAATCATGTCTTTACATATTCCAATAAAACCCTTCATGTCTCTTCAGCCTCCCAATAATCCATGTCAAATCTCTCCAGCCTCTCAAAACCCCCTTCATGTCTCTTTAGCTACCAATAATCCCCTCATGTCTTTTCAGCCTCCCAATAGTCCCCTTAAATTTTGCTAGCTTCCAAAAATACCCATCATGTCTCTTCAGCCTCCCAATTATTCCCCTCCTGTCTCCCTAGCCTCCCAATATTCCCCTTTATGTCTCTTCAACTACCAATATCCCCTTATGTCCAGCTTCCAATAATCTTCCTCATGTCTCCCCATTTTCCAATAATTCCAATCATGTCTCTCCATCTTCCAATAACCCCCTCATGTCTCTTCAGCCTCCCAATAATTCCCCTGAAGTCTCCCCAGCCTCCCAAAAATCTCTCTTATGTATCTTCAGCCTCCCAATAATTCCCTCAATCTCCCCAGTTTCCAGTAATCCCTCTCATGTCTCCCCATCTTCCAATAATCCCTACCATGTCTCTCCATCTTCAAATAACCCCTCATGTCCCTTCAGCCTCCCAATAATTTCCCTCAAATCTCCCCAGCCTCCCAATAATCTCCTTCATGTCTCTTCAGCTGCCAATAACCCCCTCATGTCTCTTCAGCCTCACAATAATCCTCATAAATCTCCTCATCTTCCAATAATCCCCCACATGTCTCCCCATCTTCCAATAATTCAAATCATGTCTCTCCATTTTCCAATAACCCCGTCATGTCTCTTTAGCCTCCCAATAATCCCCTGCATGTCTCCCCAGCCTCCCAGTAATCCCCCTAATGTCTTTTAAGACTCCCAATAATCACTCTCAAGTCTCCCCAACCTCCCAATAATCCCCCTCATGTCTCTCCATCTTCCAATAATCCAAATCATATCTCTGCATATTACAATAACCCCCTCATGTCTCTTCAGCCTCCCAATATACCCAGTCAAGTCTCCCCAGTCTGCTAATAATCCCCATAATGTCTTTGCAGCCTCCCAATAATCCCCCTCATCTCTCCCTAGCCTCCCAAAAATCTCTCTCATATCTCTTCAGCCTCCCAATAATTGCATCAAGTCTCCCCAGTTTTTAGTATTCCACCTCATGTCTCCTCATCTTCCAATAACCCCCTCAATTCTCCCCAGCCTTCCAATTATCCCTCACATGTCTCCCTTACCTCCCATTAATCCCCTTCATGTCTCTTCAGCTGGTTATAACCTCCTCATGTCTTTTCAGCCTCTCAATAATCCTCTCAAGTCTCCCCAGCTTCCAATTATCCCCCTTATGTCTCCCCATTTTCCAATATATCCAATCATGTCTCTCCATCTTCCAATAAACCCATCATGTCTCTTCAGCCTCCCAATTATTCCCTGCATCTCTCCCCAGCCTCCCAATAATCCCCCTAAGGTGTCTTCAGCTTCCCAATAATCTCTCTCATGTCTTTTCAGCCTTCCAATAATTCCCTTAAGTCTCCACAGATTCCAATAATGCACCTCAAGTCTTTCCATCTTCCAATAATCTCAATCATGTTTCTTCATCTTCCAATAACCTTCTCATGGCTTTTTATCCTCCCAATAATGCCCCTCATGTCTCCCTAGCCTCCCAATAATGTCTTTCATGTCTCTTTAGTCTCCCAATAATCCCCTCAAGTCTCTCCAGCTTCCAATAATTTAAATCATGTCTCTCCATCTTCCAATAATTCAAATCATGTCTCTCCATCTTCCAATAACCCCCTTATGTTTCTTCTGCCTCCCAATAATCCATTGCACATCTCCACAGCCTCCCAATAATCCCCCTCATGTCTCCCTAACCTCCCAATAATCTTTCTTATGTCTCTTCAGCCTTCCAATAATTGCCTCAAGTCTCCCCAGTTTCCAGTAATCCCCATCATGTCTCCTCATCTTCCAATATCCCCCTCATGTCTCTTCAGCCTCTAAATATTCACACTCAAGTCTCCCCAGCTTTCTAATTATCCCTCGCATGCCTCCCTAACCTCTCAATAATCCCCTTCATGTCTCTTCAGTTGGCAATAACCCCCTCATGTCTCTTCAGCCTCTTAATAATCCTCTCAAGTCTCCCCAACTTCCAATTATCCCCTTTATGTCTCCCCATTTTCCAATAATTCTAATCATGTCTCTCCATCTTCCAATAACCCCCTCATGTCTCTTCAGCCTCCCAATTATGCCCTACATGTCTCCCCAGCCTCCCAATAATCCCCTTAATGTTTCGTCAGCTTCCCAATAATCTCTCTCATGTCTCTTCAGCCTCCCAATAATTCCCTTAAATCTCCCCAGTTTCCAATAATCCACCTCGTGTCTTCCCATTTTCCAATAATCTCAATCATGTCTCTTAATTTTCCAATATCTCTCATGTCTTTTCATCCTCCTAATAATGCCCCTCAAGTCTCCCCAGCCTCCTAAAAATCTCCCTAATGTCTCCTCTGCCGCCCAATAAGCCTCTTCAGTTCTCTTCAGCTACCAATAATCTCCCTCATGTCTTTCTATCTTCCAATAATTCCAATCATGTCTCTCCATCTTCCAGTAACCCCCTCATGTCTCTTCAGCCTCCCAATAATTCCCTGCATGTCTCCCTATCCTCCCAATAATCTCTCTAATGTCTCTTCAGCCTCCCAAAAATCACTCTCATGTCTCTTCATCCTCAAAAAATTGCCTCAAGTCTCCCCAGTTTCCAATAATCCCTCTCATGTATCCTCGTCTTCAAATAATCCTAATCATGTCTCTCCATCTTTCAATAACACCCTCATGTTATCCTATCTTCCAATAATTCCAATCATTTCTCTCAATCCTCCAATAACCCCCTCATGTCTCATCAGCCTCCCAATAATCCCCTGCATGTCTCTTCAACCTCCCAATAATCCTTCTCATGTCTCCCCAACCTCCCAATAATCCTTGTGTCTCCACAGCCTCACAATAATCCCATGAATGACTCTCCAGTTTCCCAATAATATCCCTCATGTCTCCATAGCCTCCCAATAACCCCCCCTCACTTCTCCCCAACCTTCCAATAATCCTCCTCAACTTTCCCCAGCCTCTCAATAACTCCCTCATGTCTCTACAGCCTCCCAGCTACACCCCTCATGTCTCCCCAGCCTTCCAATAATCCCCCTCATGTCTCCTAAGCCTCCCAGAAATCCTCCTCATGTCTCCGCAGCCTCCAAATAATCCACCTAATGTCTCTCCATCCTCCCAATAAGCCCCTCATGTCTTTTCAGCCTCCCAATAAACCCCTCATGTTTCCCCAGTCACCCAATTATCTTCTCATGTCTTCACAGTCTCCCAATAATCATCCTAATGTCTCTCCAGCTTCCAATAATACCCCTCATGTCTCCCAATAATTGATATAATAAATGTCACTATTCTGCAATCCCTTTCTAGCTGCGACCCCCTCTCTCCTCAAGGTTACACTCTGATTATAAATGAACAAACCTTTCAAAATGTGTTCCCTCAGAGTGACAAAGTCAAACGTTTTGGTAAACACATCAATACAGTATTACAAAACTAGATCAGAAGGGTTTGCGCTTACAGTTTTTAGATTCCGTGTCTTTCTTTATTTGCTGTTTCCTGCCGGATATGATCCTGGTATAGTTCGTACCCTCCTTTTCTTTCACTTGTATCTGTTCACGTTCTCTCGCTTCTTCCTTCTTCTCCTACAATCCCTTCAGTCACTTCTCTTGTTAATGTATCAGACTATGGGGTCTTTCTCCACTTTCTCCGATGTTCACCTCCTCTCTTCTTGCTGTTGAAGGGTAAGACCTCAAAAGAAAGGAGAACATGTCCTCGTGTGATACCGTTATTTCTATATGGTGTATATACACACATAAGTATGTGACTCACATTTTCTCTATCTTGTGTCACTGCTTATCTCAACCCACATCGATTCTCCTCTGTTTTTCCTCCTTTCCTTTATTGGGTGTTCACCTCCTCTCTCCTTATTGTCCAAACTGTGGACCTCAGATACAGGAAAGAAACACCCTTGTGTGGTACTATTTGTATAAGATATCTATACACATAGATATTCAACTCACACTTTTTCTGTCTTGTATCAATGCTTGTCACGCTTCGCGTCAATCGATCCTGGTCCTCAAATAGAAAGAAGAATCGCCCTTGTGCAATATTGTTATTCAGGTGGATAATATCATAAGGTAACTAACTCACACTTTTTGTGTCTTGTGTGTCTAGCGTGTTCTATTATTCTTTTCCCTTTATGTTCCTCCAATTGATTCTCTTCCAAGAAAACACAGATATGACTCTCTTTGTGCAGTATTACAATCATATAGATTTTTCTTATTGATATTCTTTGTTCTTTATTCCATAAAAACAGAGTGGAAGTTGCTCAATCAATTTATAAGTATATGTTAAACAGGTACGTGAAAGGCAGGGGGTTAATCTGCAGTGTGCTGGGGCTTTTCTTTCCTTCTTTATTCCATACAAAGGTATAAAAAATTCCCAATATAAAAAAAACCTTTAAAATATACACATTTCAAAACAGAGTTCCTTTTTCTTATATTTCATAGGGAACCCTGTCCCCTCCAAAGAGGGGGAATTTTACCCTTATCTGCCAACAGTTCGCAATCTCACTCCTGCCCTCAAAGATGAAACAATGAATCTTCTCATACACCGGAAAGGTGAAGGGCCCTAAACCTAAAGATCAGGGGAGAGGGTGAGGAAAGTAATGGATGCAATAAGTGACAGGGGGCCTGCACTGACCTGACCAATGCGTTTCAAACAGACTCCTGTTCTTTTTCAAGGTATGATCCGTGTATAGGGTGTCCCTCCTTTTATTGGTCCTGGTTATGACGTCATATTCTGTGGCCGTTTCCTGTCCGATTACTGTATGATTTTATCTTTAAAATACTTCTGTTTGCTCCTTACATTGTTCAAACTGACTTTAAAAACTAGTATCTACTGATGGGGAGTGAAAACTATCTATGCTGAGCTTACCGCTGATCTTGGAAATTCATCGCAGCTGCTCTCTTTCCTTTCTACTGCTGATTCCTCCGTGGACCTAATAGTTACTTTCTTTTATCCTATTCTGGGTCCGTTCACCTGTTTATACATTCTTTGTCCCTTTCATTTTTATTTTCTTTTTCGATAGGTACTTCCTGCCGCGACTCCTCTGGGTCCTATAGTCCCTTGTCTGCCGGAGCTGTCGGATGTCATATACAGAGTTAGACACTATAAACATATATGCCACTATCTTTCTAACCACGGTTTCTGATGCCTAAGGGAGTGCATAATGCATATAATACTGTCTCTTCCCTCACATAATGGATAATGCATATATAAGTGATATAAAAAAAGATTTTTTAGCTATTTTTTGCTATTGCTACATACCTACTATGTTCCTAACAATAAAAATACTACCAATATGTGTCTCAGTGCTATTAAATAAAATAAAATGTCTCTATGATATTTCTATATGCCTACTGTGTTCCTGACTATAAATGGAACTCCATATGTATGCTTATAATAATTTCTGTTCCTTAAAATATGTGAAAAAATGTGAAAAAAGGTCTGTGTGCTTTACTTCCTAACCATAAAGTGACCTTAGTGACCGTGTTCTGCCTAATAATATCTAAGTATCTCTAGTAAAATATGTGTAAATTATATCAAACTCCGTGATATCAGGTAACTAAAAAGATAACACCTCCGTAAAAAGTGTATCTTTACATATTATAAATAAGGACCTGATTCACACTTAAGAATCTTCTTAAAATAAGAACTTAAAGTCACTCCTGGGCAAAACCATGTTGATTGTAGGGGGAATTAATTTAATTGTATTCTTTGCATGCAGGGATATATCTTTGAATTGTTTACTGCACACAGATACTGACCAGCTTTACTATTGTATCAGAGTATATAAAGGTTGCTTCTATTTTATTATTTCTTTGTATTTTGTTTCAGCAGTTTGTGTTTTTTCTTACAGCAACAAGAACAAGACCCAACAAATTTGTACATCTCAAACTTGCCAATTTCTATGGATGAACAGGAACTAGAAAACATGCTGAAGCCATTTGGACATGTTATTTCCACCAGAATATTAAGAGATGCGAATGGAGTGAGCAGAGGAGTGGGATTTGCTAGGTATGCTCCTTCCTTATTATTTGTACATTTCTGTTTGTTAAGGTTGCAGAAATAACTAATACAATTAAGAAAAGCAAATATGTGAGTAGAGATGCCCCAGGTGGAACCAGATTTCTGCTCTGAACATGCCCCAAGCATTCTCCACGAGTAGCAATCTCAATGACACGCTTTATTGAATAGCGCTCATTAACTGTGTTCCTTTTGGGTAACAAATGTGTACCATCTGTGTACTGATTATCATTGTCAGTGTATTTTTATGATACTATATGACAAGATAATCCAATACAAAAGTATTTTGAAAATCTAACTAATGCAAAACCAATGACCAACTTTATACTACAGTTGAGATAACAGCGTTATCTGACTTTAATCGGATGCCTTTTGTAGCATGATACTTTACTTCTGTAGAGCAGCAAAGGTTTGCAATGCATCCTAAGCAATGTAGGAAAATGTTTAATGGATACAGAATAGTCTATTGTAAAGACAGTCCATTCGCTTCAGTCATGTATTAAGATAAACCGAGCAGTCTGTTAGGGGAACCGTAGCTAAAATCAGTGATACTGATGAGATAGCAGGTCAGACTTAGTTGTGACCTTGATTTTACACAATGTGCAACTATTCTGTGAAGGAACAACAGAGATTAGATGTAACCTAATGGAACTAAGATAAGTGTTAGGGCATATGTGTATCTAAAAATATCTGCATATTGTATATAATACACATTACTATTAGTAATATACATTATTATATGTATAACAGGTAAACTATTTTATCTTATAATTAGTGCACACTTGTGCAATGCAATATAGAACATTGTTTTCAACACGTAACTTGGTAAAGTCGGAATTTGGAAATTGCTATTCCAGAAATAAAAAAAATGTACATATCCGTTCAAACATATAATAACCCAATAAACTGCTTAATAAAAATGGAATTTAGATTAAATACTCATATTTGGTAAAAATGCCTACGCCTTTATATGTGCTGTCCTTAATATTCCCCTGAAAATAAATCATTAAGTTCACTTTACCAGTCACCAATGGCTATTCTACGTTATTGTTGTGGGCATATGTATGAATCCTTTGATTTTTAAATGTACGTCATTCAGTCCAATTCACATTTTACAGCTCCCAAAACATACATTTCTCACAGGATCATGAGAAGGGACTGAGTACTGTCCAAGGGCAAAAAGCTTTGACTGCAGTGACAGGAGACATGACCTCTAATACATTACAGGACTATTATTCTCAGCTGTAATGGGATAAAGGATTAGTAAATAGTACATAGGGCCTGATCCAGAGCTACGAAATTGGCCGATTTCGTGCGAGCGTACGACCGTTTTTTGCGTATTTTCGTACGAAATTTCGCACTGCGCATGCCCAGTATGACAGCTTCCGGTCGGCTGGACGACATGAGCGTATAGCGGTCGTATGGTGTGCGTATTTTTCGCTCAAGGGGCGTGCGTTTACTACGACGGTCGCCTGGGCGCTCGTTTTACTACACAGAGGCTGGGATAGCCATTTAAATTGTACAGTATGGGCGTGCTAAGCCCTTACGCTTTGCGTATTATGTGCGAAAATTCGTACGGCCGACGGTAGTACCCAGTGTAAGGTATAGCCGCCGTAGTCAGGTACTTTAGTATGGGAGTGTTAGGGGCGTGCATGTTTATTCGCACAATCGAACGTACGCATTCGCCCGCCGTGCGAATTTTTGTAGCTCTGGATCAGGCCCATAGTGTCATTCTCAAAAATGATCTGCATCTCCTTCCTAGCCAGCTTTGTCACCATCCCTCCAGCTTCCTTCCACCTTACAAACTCCAAAACATTTTTTAATCTCTTCCGCCCTGCACTGATGGACCTCTTTGAAATGTTTGGAAAGGGGGTGCACAATGTCTCCCTTCCTAATATTTCGTAGGTGCTCACTCCAGCGTTCCTTCAATTTTCTAGATGTTCTCCCTACGTACTGGAGTGAGCATCCACATTCGATTACAGTTCTTGCTGTCACAGGTAAGGAAATCCTCAATCTTCTTAGTTCTTCCTGTGGCTGTAACCCTATAATCTATTGTCTTCCTAGCCTGATTCCTAACGGATTTGCATGCACTACAGTTCCCGCACCTATGCAACCCTTTCGAAAGGATCCTGGGATGCGCAGTTTGCAGATTATTTTTGAGAATGACACTATGACACAAGACGGTTTAAATAACCTTTTTTAGTTGAAGTGGTTCCTGGAAGAATAAGTCCCGCTGCCATAGCCCATTAGAGATCCAGAAGGGATTTAGTCACTTATTCATAATATGTAAAGAAATTTTGTTTAGGTTAGGTCCAGAAGGGATTTAGTCACTCATTTATAATATGTTAAGACACACTTTTTACGGAGGTGTTATCTTTTTAGTTACCTGATATCATGGAGTTTGATATAATTTACACGTATTTTACTAGAGATACTTAGATATTATTAGGCAGAACACGGTCACTTTATGGTTGATGATCAATTGCTTTGATAAAGTCCCGGCATGGGACAGAACGCGTAAGAGGGAGTTTTTAACTGCACGTGCAGAGTACCAGCTGTACACTACAAACTACCTGAGAACCAGCGGTCTTCGGTCTGTGGGGTATGTGAATGGCTGGTGGCCTCCGATCTGTTCCTTGCTGCTTTTACCCACGGAGGATTTTTCCTATTCCCTGGACCGCATTACACTCTAAGGGTAGTGAGTATCGCCGACTTTACCACCCTAAGCTTCATACGGGCTTCCAACACAGCATTTAACGGGGCTTAAGGAGAGACTGTTTATGGGATTACCTTATTCAGCAGTTCATTAACCTTTGGCTGGGAGAGACATCACCCCTAACCACTGATGTGGTATCTGAACTGAGTTATCCAAGTTTCGGTATAGCCCGTTACTACCAACAACGAGGCCATTGACTGCAATTATATTAGGCTACAAACAGCCTTTAGGATATCCCTACTACTCTGCTTCCCATATATTCTTGGAGCCTACATAGTCTATATGGCTTACTCTGCCTATTACATCTATCTGTGCTCTATTTAATCAAGATATTACAGCTGTGCACAATTTTATTGTTACTGTTGTGTTTTGTGTTTTATGGTTGTTTAGCTGAATTATTGTTGATTAAAATCTGATTATTTTACCACTGCTCGGTAATTTAAGGTTTTTTCCAAACTGGTGAATTACATACAAAGCCATTTAGTAGGCTTAGCGCTGTGGTACTCTCCTTTTTTGTCCCACTTCATGGTTAGGAAGTATAGCACACAGACCTTTTTTCACATTTTTTCACATATTTTAAGGAACATAGAAATTATTATAAGCATTCATATGGAGTTCCATTTATAGTCAGGAACACAGTAGGCATATAGAAATAGCATAGAGACATTTTATTTTATTTAATAGCACTGAGACACATATTGGTAGTATTGTTATTGTTAGGAACATAGTAGGTATGTAGCAATAGCAAAAAATAGCTAAAATCTTTTTTTATATCACTTATATATGCATTATCCATTATGTGAGGGAAGAGACAGTATTATATGCATTATGCACTCCCTTAGGCATCAGAAACCGTGGTTAGAAAGATAGTGGCATATATGTTTATAGTGTCTAACTCTGTATATGACATCCGACAGCTCTGGCAGACAAGAGACTATAGGACCCAGAGGAGTCGCGGCAGGAAGTACCTATCGAAAAAGAAAAAGAAAATAAAAATGAAAGAGAAGGGACAAAGAATGTATAAACAGGTGAACAGACCCAGAATAGGATAAAAGAAAGTAGCTATTAGGTCCACGGAGGAATCGGCAGTAGAAAGGAAAGAGAGTGTCCAAGATCAGCGGTAAGCTCAGCATAGATCGTTTTCACTCCCCATCAGTAGATACTAGTTTTTAAAGTCAGTTTGAACAATGAAAGGAGCAAACAGAAGTATTTTAAAGATAAAATCATACAGTAATCGGACAGGAAACGGCCACAGAATACGACGTCATAACCAGGACCAATAAAAGGAGGGACACCCTATACACGGATCATACCTTGAAAAAGAACAGGAGTTTGTTAGAAACGCGTTGGTAAGGTCAGTGCAGGCTCCCTGTCACTTATTGCATCCACTTCTTTCCTCACCCTCTCCCGTGATCTTTAGGTTTAGGGCCCTTCACATTTCCGGTGTATGAGGAGATTCATTGTTTCATCTTTGAGGGCAGGAGTGAGATTGCGAACTGTTGGCAGATAAGGGTGAAATTCCCCCTCTTTGGAGGGGACAGGGTTCCCTAAGAAATATAAGAAAAAGGAACTCTGTTTTGAAATGTGTATATTTTAAAGGTTTTTTTTATATTGGGAATTTTTTATACCTTTGTATGGAATAAAGAACAAAGAATATCAATAAGAAAAATCTGATTTTTAAAACGTAAAGAATCAAGTTATCTCTTTCATATTATTATCCATATTAACATTAGAGGAGTGCAAAATCTTTATTCCCTTTCTGTAAATATTGAGCGGTGGACACGGAGCATCCAGTGGAGCAGGAATTTGAGGAAACCTGTACTTACACACACAGAGGCAAAAGGAGGACTGTGTGAGTAATGATGAATATATGCTGATTTTTATATGATTGTAATACTGCACAAAGAGAGTCATATCTGTGTTTTCTTGGAAGAGAATTAATTGGAGGAACATAAAGGGAAAAGAATAATAGAACACGCTAGACACACAAGACACAAAAAGTGTGAGTTAGTTACCTTATGATATTATCCACCTGAATAACAATATTGCACAAGGGCGATTCTTCTTTCTATTTGAGGACCAGGATCGATTGACGTGAAGTGTGACAAGCATTGATACAAGACAGAAAAAGTGTGAGTTGAATATCTATGTGTATAGATATCTTATACAAATAGTACCACACAAGGGTGTTTCTTTCCTGTATCTGAGGTCCACAGTTTGGACAATAAGGAGAGAGGAGGTGATAATAAAGGAGAGGAGGAAAAACAGAGGAGAATGTGGGTTGAGATAAGCAGTGACAAGATAGAGAAAGTGTGAGTTAGATACTTATGTGTGTATATAAACTATATATAAATAACGGTATCACACGAGGACGTGTTCTCCTTTCTTTTGAGGTCTTACCCTTTGACAGCAAGAAGAGAGGAGGTGAACATCGGAGAAAGTGGAGAAAGACCCCATAGTCTCCAAATAATTCCCCTCATGAAGACTTCTTCTCATGTCTTGCGAAAACTAACATATGCACGGGAAAAGTTAAGGTAGCCCTCAGCCACTTGTAAGTTAAAGAACTGTATTGTTTGCTGTGAGGCCATGCAGCTTTACTTAGTTCAGGCCACACCTGCTACTTTTTATAATCAATGGATGTGTGTTTAAATGAAACAAATAAAGATTTGCTATGCTGATTTTCCATTTTGTGCAAGACTTTATCCTTGCAAAGGTTCCATTAACTTTTTTTAGTTTTTGAAGATTTTCTTTATTCTTATTTACTTTTATTTACTTTTAATTTTGTGAACAAACACCATTACATTTACTTATATTTAACTGTATTGCTTCTGTTATTTATCTTTTTTAATTGTTTTTTTTTTAAGTTTTATGAAGTCTCTATATGTAGTGGATCAGTATGTGATTATGTATATTGTTAATTATGTCATGATTATTCCTATTTCAAGTTTGAATTTTAAGGTTACTTCTGCTACATATGTTAATGAGAATATGTGCTGCTTTTAGAAAAATAAATTTCTTCACTTTAACAAATCCTAATCAGTGTGTTTAGTTACGTATATTTGAATCATAAGCAATTTTAAACACCTAAACGCATAACCGATTCACAGCTAATAAAGTGCACACATACCTAATTATATGTAGGAAATACTTAACATCCTTACGTAACACTCCCGACACGGGGAGTGGATAACTGGGTTCTTTATTTTGTCTGAATCGGTATTGTGGTTTTTTTGCGTGCAAATATTTAGTAAGTTTGCAAATTAACTCTTACCTGTGAATAAGGTCCATGGGCAAAGGGTATAGACTTCAATTCCCAGATAAAAGCCAGAGATCTTTTGAATTAAAATGTGAAAGGGGTAAAGAGATTCAGGAAATAAAAGTACCATTATCCACTCAAACACTACTAAGAGTCTCAGGGCCTCATTCACTAAAGTCAATTTTGGCTTGAATTGTGATTGTGAATTGCCAGCCATCGCGGCGATTTTGGCGCAATTTTTTTTTCAATCGGGGCATTCACTGAGCTGCGCTTTTTGCTAGCGATTTATAATCGCTGTTGCTGTTCAGCGATTTTGCCATTGATAAATCGACATGCATTTATGTTTATAAGCACGCCGATTGTCCTTGAAAAAATCGCTGTCTATGCTAGAAACCCTTATCATGCTGGCGCTACGTCATAGAGACTATAAAAGGGGGACCTCTAGTGACCGAATGATCATTAGCAATAGAACCCCAGAAGATGGAGGACGCCGCGTCAAGAAGATGAAGATGAAGACTTCTAGCAACAGCTGCAGATCAGCTAGCAACTTACCCAAGACAGATGACAGCAGCTTAACGGTGAGTGTAAAATTTTTTTTATTCCACTTTAACATGCAGCAGACATTTGTTTACATATAAAAGACCAGAGATGCAAGATTACAGTTGTCTAGCATTAAAATAAATTGAGACATTTTGGGGACCATTTTAAAGGAGTTTAAAAAACAATACATGATGATCTTTGCCCACATACAGGATTTAACTATGCTGATGGGCAAAAGTACAGTGTTTAATATTTCATACGAGGATGTCACACCATTTTCAGTATAGTTGGCATGTGTAGTACATAACATTCAAAGGGGGTTAGCTAATTTACTTCACAAGTGTGTTGTGGCATAGTAGGATGTAAACTGTAAGTAATGTATGTTTATTTTGTATATTTTTTTTTAAAACATATTGCCCAGAGCTTACCATGGCATTAACCCTTGTAATGTTGTCGCTTATAGTACTAGAAGACACAACATGGCCAGAAACACATGATCATGCTGTGCCTTCTAGTAATATCAGCACCAGCATGATAAGGGTGACAGTCATGCTGCGTTTTACATTTATAATTTGAAAAACACATGTCAAACATCTGGAAAAAGAAATCACAATACACACCTTTAGCAAGAAATGACATTAAGGAAGGAGGAAAAAGAAGCAACGCGCAGCCTGTGACCGCGGGACTTTATATCCCAGTCTCGGCCACTGCGGGACTTCATATTGTGGCCTCAGTTCCGCTCGGTGGATGATCCGCAAATGTAAGAAAGCTTTGAAAGGAGAGGGAGCTGCAGCCAAGACATCGTTTTAACAATCCAGACTCCAGACTTATATATGCTGCGACCCTTTGCTGAGACTATCACTGTCTCTAACAATCATCCCCCATAGCGGCCTCACGGCCTGCGCTTCGCCTATTCCTAGGCAGTATAGTTACCCTATCTAATTCCCTGGAGAACTGGATCAAGTTGAAGCAGCAGATAATTAAAAAAATCAGAGTTGCCGCCTCCAGTGCACAAGGAGGTCGGCAGAGAGTCCTAACACGTGTTTCGCCTTGGCTTCTTCATAGGAGACTGTCTCCTATGAAGAAGCAGCATTGAAATGATTTTCTGTGAGTAGCCATGTCTGTTATTACAGTGTATGCTGTTTGAATATTGTTTATATTTCTCCTCTCAATGTATTTATTGTAGCACATTTAAAAGTAGTATTTTGCATAATTCTCAATCTTTTCATTCTATTTTGGAGAGCTGTTTTCAACTTACTGTTGGGATAATTAGTGCCCTTCTTAAGTGTATTGCTTTAAGAGTTGTCATGTCTGTGTGATAACTCAATGTTCGTTATTACTTGTGTAGTTAAATACTGTGGAAACAGAAAAATATTAAAGTATATTT
>WWET01004541.1:94391-104950 GCA_011038615.1 Limnodynastes dumerilii | reverse complement strand
AAATATGTCATTAAAAATGCATAAATAATATACATAAACTCATAATTACTTATACATAAAACCCATAATCAATTTTACATGGTAAATAGAACAACATAGCAAATTATACATATAATTAAAAACACATATTTTCTGGAAATAAATAAGAAACATGGAGGAAAATTAATAGAGATGCAAGAAAAAGAACAAAAAAATCTAAAGACGATAGTATAGAAGCATGGTATTTGTAAACAATGGCAATATAGATGTAGGGGAACGAGGGAAAGGGGACCTAACCGCAAAGGAATAGTGAACCCTATAGACCTATAACTCAAAACCCTAACATACCTGTGACTAGAAGCAAAGATTGTACTAAAAATATATGAATATATATGGGAATGGGATAAGGGAAAGGGGACCTAACTGACAAGGAATAGTGTACCCTATAAACCTATACCTCAAAAGGTCTTAAACTATCATCAGACTAACCATCGATAGTCCCATGATAAGGATAGACACACATATTATCTAATAATCCTTCTCACAGAAAGTAATCAAATATGGACTTCATCAATTATATAAAACATTAGATAGAAATGAAAATAAGAAGATAAAAATAGGAAGAGGTGGGATTATCACACAAAAACAGAATTTGGAACCTAACCATCAAATATAAACTCTAACACAATAGAGCTGAATCAGGGTTTTATAAAATTAAAAGACCACTATCAAATATTATATAATAAAATATATAAAGATATCTAAAATAAGAAAAAAAAATTAAATAAAAAATATATAAAATATACATAAAATGTTATCAGGTGGATAAAAAGCGCCGGAAAAATGGTAGGCTAGAAGTGTTAAAAAGAGGGGACAGGGGATTATACCTTGTTTTGGGGGAGGAAGATCTCACTGCAAAGGTTTGTCCACTTACAGTGCCTGGTCTTCCCAGAGGATCTCCCATGCTGGGCAGGCCTACCCCGCTTAGATTCCAAGATCGAACGAGATCGGGCACGGGTAATATGACTGTAGGTGAAAAAATCATAAAAACCATTTGAGTTTGAAATCCTGATTCAACCCCCCCTGGTTCCACAGAACCAAGGTCAAAAATGCATATCATCTCTGTTTTAGCAAGTAATTCCCCATACTCCATTTGTCTTCCATTACCATTAATCTATTTAATACCACAAAATAATATGGTATCACAAATTTTTCTTTGAATCTTTAAAATGTAGAGATAGGGAGTCGGTGACTACATTCTTCTTAATGTTTCTTAAATGTTCCCCCTAACTCACTTTAACAGGTCTAGATGTTCTGCCAATGTAAGTTTTATCACAGGGGCATGTGATGGCATATATGCAATTTTTTAAATTGCATGTGATGAACTCCCTGATGGTCACAATTTTCTTTGTAACTTTGAACTCAAATTATGTAATCTTACTATCATTCTTACATGTCCTACACATTGGACAGTCACCACAGCGAAAAAACCCTTTGGTGGTGATTTTCTCTGTGGGTTTCATTTCATTTAATGCACTGCACACAAGGGAATTTTTCAGACTTGGTGATTTTTTTATATATAAATTTAGGGCGATGGCCTAAACATTTGGAAAGTTCAGGGTCTTCCATTAAGAGAGGCCAGTGTTTGATGATGGCCTTTTCTATATCTTTAAAATCCCTGTTATACTGAGTGATGAAAGTCACTACTTCTAAATCCTTATCTTTTTTAGGTTTAGGAATAAGTCCTAAGGATCACGATTAGTATTTCTAGCGAATTCTATGCTTTTATGTAGGGACTCCTTAGAATAACCTTTATCTAAAAATTGACCTTTCATTGTATTTGCCAGCTTCTCAAATTTTGTAATATGCTAACAATTCTATCTGAGTCTTAGAAACTAACCTTTTCTTAACCAAAGTTGACGATGATTACTTTGTAACGGAATGTAGGAATTACAAGCGGTAGGTTTGGTGTAATTTTTTTTAATAGTCTGATGTTTAACATAGATGGCTAAGTCAAGGAAATTTACTTATTCCCTACTAACATCAAAAAAAGTTTTATATTGAAATGATTTGAATTTAAATATATACAATGTCTTGAAGTGCTGTTTTTGAACCTCGCCAAATGAAAAATATACCATCGATCCTCCCACCAGGCCATGAATAAATTAGCATAACTAGGAGCAAACCTGGTCCCCATGGCAGTACATTTAATTTGTTTATAGAAATCTCTGTTGAATTTAAAATAATTATTATTCAAAATAAAACGAATACCATCCAAGAGAAATTCTTGTAAATTAGCACATAACTCGGATCTAACTAAAAACTGCCTCACAACATTTATACCTATCTCATGGTCGATTATGGTATAGAGTGCCATGACATCAGCAGTAACATGAAGAAAAACCCTCTTCCCATTTGGTCTGGTTTAGCTTACATAAAATATCTGTTGTGTCTTTTAGATAAGATTTTATTTCTTTCAGAAAAGGTAGCAAATGAGTGTCTATAAACATGGACAGATTAGATGTAAAAGACCCAGTGTGCCAGCAACTATAGGGCGGCCGGGGGGTTTATACAGATTTTTATGCACTTTAGGCAATGTGTATAATACTGGAATGGTGGGGTTATTCACTATAATGAAATCTTGCTCTTCTTTTTTAATAGTACCTTTGAAAGTATAATTTCCCAAAAAGTTTATCCAAATAATTTAACATAATTTTTGTGGGATTTGCTTTAAGTTTCTGATAAGTGGTATCATCTTGAATTTGATAGTCAATTTCTGTTTTGTAGTCTCATTTATCTAAAAGGAGCAAACCCCCCTTCCTTTATCCGTGGGTTTAATGATCACTTCTTCTTGATTTTTTAGAAACTTTAGGGCCTGTCTTTCTTTCTTATTCAAATTGTCAAACTGATGGTGCTGCCTTTGTTTCTTATTATTCCTAGTGGATATTTGTTCAAACTCTTTCAATACCAAATGTTTGAAGATTTCCACTTGATGGTCTTTTTTATGTTTCGAAAAAAAGTATGATTTAGGTTTAAACTTACGGGGTGATTCATGGGGTGATGTAGGTTCCTCAAACTTAAAAAATTTCTTAAGAGATAATTTTCGAATAATCTTTTGTAAATCTATGTATGAATTAAATAGATTGAATGAGTTACATGCAGCAAATTTAAGTCCCTTGCTTAAAAGTGATGCCTCGTCTATAGAAAGTGAATGGGAACTCAGGTTGAATATTTGAGTTTTATTGCCTGAGTTAATCTTATTGGGCTGGATCCAGACTGAAGTAAGTGCTTGAAATTAGTTGCTCCTGGGCTAAACCATGTTGATTGCAGGGGGAGTCAAGTTAATTGTATTCTTTGCATGCAGGGATATATCTTTGAATTGTTTACACACACACAAATACTGACCAGCTTTACTATCACACTGTTATTTAGACTTGGGATAGGAAACATCACCTCTCAACTCTAATACTGTGTGCAAAAGATGAAATATGATTCCCCTGCAATCACCATGGTTTAGCCCAGGAGTAACTAAGTTCAAGCACTTACATAAGTCTTGATCCAGCCCATTGTCCTTAATTCCCTTACCTGTATTCCTATTTTTCTTTTTTTCTTTCCTTTTTAGTGATTTTTTTATGATTTAAATTAGTTTTATTCCCTCTTTTCTTTCCTCGCTTCATTCATCTCCATTGGGGACTGCCTTCTACTACCAGTTTAACACACCCGGACGAAGCACACCTGCGAAACGCGTGTCGGTGGTCTGTGAGACGGAGATGTGTTCCTAAGCTGTTCCTGCACTCAATGGTTGGACTTGCACTAATGCCCTGAAACTAATAATGAGTTACTAGCATTTTTATCATCTGACCCATAACATGTTAAGTGCAGTTCTATGCTAGCTTTCATTAGAGATGAACTTGGATTTGAATTGCCTTGACGTTGCAGTCTTAGAGGGACAGGTAGCCGCCCATCAGGGTGAAGATCCACTGTGAGGTGGCTTTTTTTAAATCTCTTTTTCATTTCTTTTCAAATTATCTTTTTTGTTTTAGCACAGGGTTACTTTTGGGATCGTTTTCAAATATAATAAGCACCTTTTAGAATATTTATACGAATAATCATGTGATAGGAGCACTATATGTATGGGCTAATGTGCAAGTGGGGTTTGGAATGGACTAATGAATTACCCCACGTTGTGTATTGGATATATGAAGTCATTTTGGATCAGCTATGCAGATGTGATATGGAACAATCATGTCTCTTTGAAAAATTTGTAGCTACTACTTTAAATTTTTTTTTAATATAATAAAGATTTTTCTGATATTATTGCCATTGTGTAGCTAACCTTATATATATTGATGTGCTGTAACATGTGTTGCCATTTAGATGCTTGTGCACCCTTAATAGATGATCTTTCTCTATTCCATTCTTTACAAACAAAAAAAAATGTTTATTTCCCGTCTGGGTAGCACCCCACTTTCAGGTATATGATAATAATTGAAATGGTGATAAAGTGAAGGTGATATTGGCATCCTGGTGATTACTGTGATATGAACATATCGGTATGAGACTTTTCTTTGTGGTTTTGTGTATATTTCATATATTCTCTACCACAAGATTATTACATCTTTTATACAGCAAATGCACTATTTCTATGCCCTGTCACAGAATGTTACAGTATTAAGACTACTTCTGGCCTGGGTTCCATCACTGATTAAAGATGGCAGTCAGTGGCAGTCAAAGCACCCTCCCTGACACTTATATACAAAAAACCTTAATAAAATAATAAAATTATGAATTATGTCACAAACTTTTTAGTAATTTTATTACGGTTTTGTTTTATACTGACCTAAATTTTATAATGACCGTGTAAAAAATATAAATAAAATGTACACCTATTACAATATTGACATTTTTATTTGATTATTTTACCCCTCTAATGGTAATTACACAAATCATATATTAATATACATCCAAAATGCAAATACAAGTATGAAGTGTGACATGTTTCAATGTTATATTAATCAGGTTTTTTATGTATATTAAAATGTTAGGAGGGTGCTGGTTAGAGGTAACAATTTTTATAATAGTTTACGTAGCCATTTTGACTAAATATTTTGCTTTTATTCATGTTTTGTCTTTCTATTAATCTATCAATTGTGTTGTTAGCATAAGGCAAAATAATTTCCCACATCATCAGTTATTTCAAATAAAAGCTGAGATTTCAGATAACAATGACCCAGATCCAGACCATAAGCCATGCGTGGGTCCCTCGGTACGATCGCACAGCGGGGAAGTAAATCCTACCTTAAAATTTACTACTAGCTTTGCTGCCTTATGGCTGCAGACATGGTCGTGGCGGGCCTTCCCCCGCCCCGACTACTAATTACCATGCCTATATGGTGGAGATACAGCAATCGTTAATAGTAAGCCGGCCCCTTTATCATACCGGCTGGTGTACGTAACATAGTTACATATGCCTGCCGTTACCCGCTGCCACCATCTCTACATTCTGCAACTTACTTCCGCATTCAGGAAGTTCCTGCCACATTCAAGATGGCAGCAGGGGTTCTAAAGAAGGACCCCGGCTGCCATCTTGGATCTGGCAGGAACTTTCAGAATGCAAAGGTAAGGTGGAGATGGCAGCAGGGGGTCCCTCCTCTGCTACCTACCGTCTTTCCCCAAATATAAGACAGGGTCTTATTTTTTATTTCTTCAAAAAAGGCACTAGAGCTTATTTTCGGGGTAGGGCTTATTTTTTTTTATTTATCCCCTCTTTATTTAGATTAGCAGTGAAGCACACTGTAGATTTTTTTTTTGGTATAGGGATGAAGCTTGGTGGTGGGTCTATGATTGAGTTAGATAGCTGAACCTGGGGTTCAGCGCCAGCCAGAAACATAAAATGGTGCCTATTGAGCAGGAAATGGATGCTCACCTTTACTGTGCACACTGTAGTTCACTTGCCCAGAACCCGGTGCACTGGGCACTACCAATCTGCCTAAAGTATATGTCAGCAGTAGACCACAGCTGTGGAGGCAGGGCTCACTCACCAACGGATCCAAGAGGGAGGCTCACAGTAACAGTTGGCGAAGCATGTGGATGCTCACAGGCCAGGGAAGCCTCAGTGCTCAGCGGATTCAGGAAGCAATACACGTGACTAGGGCTTAATTTCAGGGTAGGGCTTATATTTCAGGAAATATGAAAAATCAAGGTAGGGCTTATTTTTATGACTAGGTTTTATTTTCCGAGAAAGAGGATAGCAACAGGGATAGGCTGTTGCTAGGTAGCAGAGGAGGGACTCGCCACCATCATCTTGAGAATACCGGGGGTTGAAACACATGGTGGGGGATACTGGGGGGCCTGGAGACATGATGACACATAAGGGGGAGAGATTGGATGATTATATACACTGTGCACACACACAAACTTGAAAACTTACTTAGGGGCAGCAGAGACATGATGGGGATACTGGGGGGGCTGGAAGACATGATGGAGATACTGTGGGGGAGGCTTGAGACACATGATGGGGATACTGAGGGGTAGCAGAGACATGATGGGTATATGGGGGGCAGCAGAGACCTGATGGGGATACTGGGGGGGGGGCTTGAGACATGATGAGGATACTTGGGGGGGATGAATGGGCAATATGTTTCCCTTCTTTATGAGGGGTTTTAGTCTAGTACAATAATTAATTGTCTGCAAAATGCTTTCATTTTGGACACGTAAGTGTCCAGATTTACTCCCGACAGCGGGGCACTCCACGCTCCAATGCCGGTCGTACTGACCTCGGGGGGCTGTAATGCGCCTGTAGGTCAGGATCCAGCCCATTGTCACTGGACACTTGCAATTTTTATTAAATGTTGAGGTAACACCTACATTCATTTCTCTTATAGGTTTTTGTTAATGTACTTTTGTGCATAATTTGTCATGTGATGTGTGACTTTACTGTGACAAATATTTTTATTTATTTAAGATCTTGACATGGCAGTCATCCAGATGCAGCAAAGGGAAACAGCAAGACTCTATATATTTCCCCTGCTTCAGTTGCAAAGACTGTGTCAAGTGTTGAGAATGCTGGTTTATATGGTCAATGCTCTTCCCCATCTACTACATGAGGTACAAGGTTGGTGTTAATGTCCAGCCGCTTAAGCAAACATCAACATCCGGTCAACATCTGGAGAAGTCTGCAACACATAACCCACCGGCCACTGTAAATACATCCCAGGAGCAGCCGTATCACTACCAGCACTTTGAGCAGGATCAATTCCCTCACTATAAACATCTTTAAATGTTATATATTTGTTGTTTATATATTTATAGTTATATTTATAGTTATTGCTATTTTTGTACAATAAAACTGGGGGTGGGGTACTGTAAAAGCGCTAAAATCCAGCTGCAGACTACTCAACCTAAGAGGGTCCAGACAACCTCTTAAAAATATATAAACAAGGCAAATAGTGGTTGATAGTATACCAGCGCTAGATAGTGTTAAATGAATGAATATAAGTCCATATGATAAGCGGCATGCAGGGAACAGATATATTCATATTCAAGTGTCCACTGTTGAAAAAATCACCTCTCATCCATAGGAATGAAGGAAAAAAAGAAGTAAAATCAGTAGTCAGCTCAGATAAAAGAATGATCACAAATCTAAAATCTAGCAATGTTTACTGAAATTGACAATTAAAAGCAGTGACACATATCAACAAAATAAAAAGGCAGACTGGGGGTAACAACAATCCCCTACCGCAGTGGCATAGGAGTCCCGAGGAGCTGCAAAATTTGGACATCCTAGCAGAGATGTAAAGTCCTCAGGAATCAATGGAACGTCGGCGGGGAGAAAGATACACGACAGCTGCTATGTGGTCCGGATCCTAAACGCGTTTCGGGCGTCGCCCTTTCTCAATAGTTAGTACTAAAATTTACGTAACAGTACAAGTGAAAATAAATGAATAAAAATTTCAGGTCCAAAATCATAATCAAACTCATGGACTATCATATAGTAAACAGGAGCGCTACCTCTACACCTTCTAAATATAGAAGAAGTTTGATGATATCTGAACAAAAAATTTTTATGTGCAGTGTACACGATAGTTCAAACCCTTGAACATGATGCATGGTAGACAGAAACATTACCTCTACACCAAGGACTCTCCTTGCTTATCAGGACCATATACTAAAGACATTAGAGGGCAATGGCATTTGTAAAGATTATACATTCATCTGTATGGATAGCAACTAAACATGGCGGACATGTAAAATCGCGTTTTGGTAAGTACTGCGCATGCGCACCATAGAAAATACGCTCCATAACGTAGCGTAAATGTGAACGTATGGGCCATTCACGTAATTGTCGCATAAATCTGTACGTGTGGGCGTGCCAATTTTACGTGAGTCAAAAATACGTCTGAAATACGCTATGTAGGCAGGGGTTTGTATTTAAAGTGTACAGTATGGGCGTGCTTAGCTGCGTAAATACGTGTTGCACATCCGTACGTGTGCAGATGACATCGGTTACGTGGGCAAAAGTTAACGTAGGGTTTGGAAAGCGGAACTCATACAAAATACGTACATTCAAGGGGTGTGCCAAGGAGAGTGTATAGAAGGTACGCACGCGTAAATACGCTATGCTAGTAAACGGATTGCAAGCTGAGTTCTGGATCTACCCCATTATCTCTAAAAACAGAAGAGATAAATAAACACAAAATATATAACACTAAAACATTTTCTGCCAACGGATGTCTGGAAATGGAAGAGATAGGTAAGATATTTAGGTCATAGTAAACACAATCTCATAATAGACATCTGAAGAGATCTTATTTTAGAGGTGTAGGAGAGAGAAAAAAATATGCATAATATCAAATAAAACCATACGATTGCACATAGTATCCAGTTTTAATTGTAGTTTATAAAAATGGCCAAATATATAGACTAGGTGAATGAAAAAATCGTTGACCAAAAAAAGGCTAATAAACCTCAGATATCTCAGTCAATAGAACCAAAAAAGGTACAGAGATGTCATTTTGTTGGGTTCATCTATACCTAATATATTAATAAAAAAAAATTATAATAATTATTATAATAATAATAATAATAATAATTATTATTATTATTTTGGCACTGATATGTGAATTTGAAAGTTCCGATACCTTCATCTGTATACCCAAAAAGAGCCAGAAAATGATTTTTTAAAAATCAATTACTAATATAAGAAAGGAGAGAAATTCATGGCTTGATTTAGGCCTGAGAGAAATGAAGTATTAAGCATAAAAATCCACTTTAATTCATGTTGAAGTAGAATAACATCAATGTTTCTCCCACAAATATTTGACTCAACCCATTCCAAGATAAATGCTCTAAGTCCCAGAGGGCTAGAGTTATGTTTCATCAGGAAATGTCTTGCAATTGGAGATCGGATTCTGAAGTTGTCCTTATCTTGTTGGCTGTTACGAATAGATTTGACATGTTCCAAGAGATAAATTTAAAATTTTCTCTTGGTTTTGCTTACATATCGTAATTGGCAATGGCAGGACAAAATATAGATAACCAGACTGGTGTTACAGTTAAAGAAGTCAGATATGGAATGAGTAGCATCAAATTTATCTATGAAAGTGACTGTTTTTTCCATATATAGATTGGTTAGATTGGTTACATTGTTTGGTTGAAAGGTGACTTGACACCAGTTGGTTTTTGATGTTTTTGGGTCTCCGCCAGCAAATCAGAATTTTGTCGCCCCAACACAGATTTATATATTGGGTTACTGGTAAGAACATGGCTGTATTTATTTAGTATATATGTTATATCAGATGACCAATCACAAATATTACCTATAAAGCGTACCACTTTGGGAGAGGGTTGTCTCCATTTAGGATAAATTAGTTTATCTCTTGGGGTGACAATAACATTGCTATAGGATTTTCTTAGAAGACCTGGACTGTAGCCACGAGCAAGAAGACGTTCGTGCAATTGTTTAGTCTTACATTTAAAATCCGACTGGGTTTGCAAATAAAACTTGTCATGAAAAACGAAAAAGTTATGAGTTAAATCAAGATATAAACAAAGTAATGACAAACTCGTTATGCTGGAGATTATTGGTCATCTGTAAAAAGTGTGCAGTTGCCGCTAGACCTTGATCATGACGAATCGATGCGTACAACGACTCAACGTCTAGGGACACTAGCCATGTACCGATCGGAACTTGCATATCACATAAATGGGACAGTAAGTCTGCAGTATCTCTCAAGTACGATGGTAGGGTACGAACCAAAGGTTTTAAAAAATGGTCGATATATTTGCTCGTGTGCGCAGTTAAAGAACTTTTGCCCAACACAATCGGTCGGCCAGGTGGTTTAGATGGCTTAGATGCGCCTTTATGGACCTTGGGCAGCAGATATAGCAAAGCTACCCTGGGATGTTCAATATTGAGAAAATTGAAATCATCTACTGAGATAACATTAGACTGTTTAGCCTCCAACAACAGAGCGTATAGTCTCCATGCGTGAGCTGTGATATTCAACCTCAGGAGCTTGTGGATCAGGCGGCTCCAACAGCACAGAGTCCTGAAAAATCCATTCAGGTAGAAACCGCTC